>CAJNIZ010028402.1:36395-76360 GCA_905231905.1 Symbiodinium pilosum
CCAACTGTTATTGAGGGGGGGCAGTACCCAACCTAAACCCTAAAAATGAGTCTTCAGAGCCGCTCCTTTGAAAGGCCAGAGTCGGCGCGTGCAAATTATCAAGCGGCCATGAGCTGGATGCTTGGGCTTCGGGGATTTGGGTTGGGGGTTTAACTAATTAGGGCTTAGGGTGTAGAGTTTAGGATTTCGGCTTTAGAGTTTAGGATTGTTAAGCCTGTTGCAAAAAGGGTTTAGGGTTCAGGCATGGCTTGGCTGCTCTAGGAGTGAGTCGCAGGAGGCGCGCTGCAGCAATTGGGGAACGAACTTTGGTTCACATTTGATGTTTTCCAGGAAAAAGCGCCCGTTACTGTACTTCCAACATTCGCCGCAATACCTCGTTGATTTACCGAACAGGATGCATTCCTTCGCATTTGATCAGGACGCCTCTGAAGTAACAACCCTGGGTCTCAAAGCATCTAAGGGCTTAACGGCTTAGGGTTTTCTATGTTCAGCAAGGACACCGGAACCTACATCTGACTCCATGAACATCCTAAGGGGTTGTGACCTAGACTCCCCCATCCCTCCCTGCACTAACCCAAAACACAATCAAACACTGAAACCAAACGTTAGAGAACAACACAAAGCTTGTCAAATCGAATCCTTAAAAGGTTTCCCCAATAGCCCTTGTTTTAAATAAGTGGAGGGCGGCCAANNGTAGTATAAAAGATCTATTTAAATCCGGATGTTTTCCCGTTTAGATTCAATTCCAGACGTTTTAATCCTGGGCGGGCGGACGCCATGCTTTGCAGAGGTAGTATAATATACCTGTTCGGTTGTTTAAGTGTCCAGATGTTTAAAAAGCGTCGCCGTGTATGGGCCAATGTAGTCCCCTAGAGTCCCTTAACGGATCCCAAAACCCAGGGGTACAACCCTGAAACCCTTCATACTTCATACAAGCTTGGCTCCCTAGGGTTTAGGGCCTCAGGTGGACCCCTCCACCCTGCAATAGTGGTATGCTAGGAAAATAAGAGAACCTGAATATAATCGCCTTTATCCCTCACTATTGCTGAGTGGGGAGTTCCACCTAAGCTATTACTGTGGATTAGCCCGCCCAAGGTGGCAAGAATCCAATTGCAGGGAGTGCGCCGGGTAATGAGCTCAGCTTTAAGTTTTCTGGGATTTGGGGTTTAGGGTTTAGGGCTTAGGGACAGGATTTGGACATACAGGCTTGGATGAAAGCTTCTGGCCCCAAGGCCCAGCCCCTGTAATCATGAAATCCGCTACACACGGCCCGCTCCAAATACATGCACCCAAGTAGAGGCACAGCATAAGGAACTCCATGAAAAAGCTGATTTTACTCTGGATGTGTATGGGGCCTCTCCTTGTGAATTTTCGCAGCGGTTGGACTGCATATTGGGTGGCATCTAGGGTTTTCTGTTCTCCTTTCTGGCTGAAGTTGTTAGCAAAGTGCATTTGCGTGAGCATAGGAGAGTAGGGAGGTGAGGGTGGTTGAGGGCCTGTAGGTCCGCTGCGCGGCTTGTATGTTTAGGGTTTAGGGTTTAGGGTTTAGGGTATGCTGTCAACCGCTATCTGTCTCAATGCGGCAGCGGAGGTCGTTACAAAGAATGCTTGGTCAGGAGGTTGAATGTTTCGGGATGTTTCCTGAGCTTAGTCTAAACTCTTTAAAGGGGGCTATATAGGGGATTATAGGGGAGCATTACAAGGGTTATTAAGGGGGATCCGAGAAGTTTAGACTATAGCTCATATGAACCCCTGGAAGCATCTTTAGGAAATGCTCAGGTTGGTCAGACGTCGAGGACGAAAGGCAGTGCCCAAGGCTCAAGACTTGCTGAAGGTATTTGTATGATGGTAAGGTTTAGGGTTTTAGGGTTTAGGGGTTTAGGGGTTAGGGTCCTGATGAAAGAAACTCTGCGAAGGGACTTGGAGCTTGTTTGAGCGTGTTTTCTCAATTCAGAGTCTGATCTCAGTGTGCCTCTAGATTATTATGGGAGTCTGTTCGAGGGTTGACATGGGTCTTTTACACTACAGGTGAGGTTCTACCTTCAGGAAACCAATTTGGTAGTTTCCCAAAATAAGGGGACCCCAAAATAGATTCTAATATACTATAATCCTTATTGTGGGGACCCCCAAAAAGGTACCCCTAATTTTGGGAAACCCCGATGAAGGGTTTAGGGTATTAGATTCAGGAAGCCCTAATCACTTCAATGAGTCACCTGGTTCAGGCCTTCGCCGACTGCACGTCCGCTGCTGAGAAAGGTCATTTCGCCCATTCGCGTCAAGAAGGCCCCAACCTGTAACCCCAATTACACTCCCGCACACTAACATGGAAACCCAAAAAGGGCCCTATAAAGACTACAGTCCTTCTAAAAGAAGGCTATATGGGTTTCCATGTTAGTTTGGGGGAGTGTACCTACAATTGGTTATCTTGTAATCAGGAGGTAATTACCGCTGAGCTGTCGGTAATTTGGGTTACAGGAAGTAGTTTTGGACCGAAAATTTAACAGCCCATGTTGCTAACCCATACTTTCAGGATCGGCCTGTGAGTCTTCTGCACAGTTCATAATTAGGGTCCCCAGGCGGGCCCCCACATGTCAATCCCCAAAATCGATCCTAGGAACATCTAATATGGCCCTTGGGTCGTTATGTGGGAGCCCCCTTGGGTCCTACTTGTTCATTCCCTACTTGCAATAAGGAAGAGGGACTTAGTAAGTAGGTCAATGATGGGGATAACTTAGGTCATGATATAGCTTCTGGGCCTATACCTATACTGCCTAGGCCACCCTAACCCTTAAACCTAGACCCTCCGCAACTCCACAACTATGCTCAAAGCTTCAAACTTGACTAAGGCTACTCTCCAAGCCCATCCTCTGGCGATGCCTGAAGCCCAGCCGTCCGATGGGAAGACAATGCCTAATCCCTATTATGGTTTAGAGTTTAGGATTCCCCTATGCCCTAAATACTAAACCCTACATGTCTAAGCAGTACATACTTGGGCCCGGGACGCAGGATATCTCTGAGGAACCATGTGGGCACGACAAATGTACTACATAGATTCCTTGGCCCGTAGGCTAGGGCTTGGAGTTCAGGGTCTGGGACTTTTGCATGTTCAGTTTGGGTTGTCATCGCCTGGGAGTTAAACTATTTCCATGAACCCTCAGACGGCTCAAGGTGTAAGTCGTATCCTGGTTGCAGGGACCAGTGACAGTTGAGGAGTCTGGGGTGTAGGTTGGATGCTGCCCCCACTCAGTAACAGCCAGACAATATTTGTATCATAGTTGTATATACCTACACCCCAAAAGTATGTAAAATACTAGCCCTAAACCCACAATAACAGCCATAAAGGCCATTATTTTACATACTTTTGGGGTCCAGGTAGCCCTTAATATTACCCCCATTGTAGACTGTTCATGGGTGGGGGCAGGACCCAATGTGTAAGTTGAATGCCTCCAAGGTTTATGGGGTTTAGGGTTTAGGGGTTTAGGGGTTTAGGGTTTAGGGTTTCTACCACCCCGGCAAGCCTTTTGCCAAAGGTATCCAGTCGCCTTCATCGATCAGACCTTACGAGGCCCAGGGCTGTTGATCCGGTAGCTGTGAGCGTGTAATGTGGCGATCTTTTCACTTTCATTGGAGATATACATATAACATACATGCGCGTGAGCATGCATATGTATACATACTATGCACGTACGAGTATACGTATGTATGTATGTATGTATGTATGTATGTATGTATGTATGTACGGAAACGGTGTGCCCAAACTTTCTGATGGTTAGCAGGGAATCAGGGAATATATTCCCCGTAGAATATATTCCCTTATATAACCCCAACAGATGCCCTATTATGCTGTAGTAGTTGCCATTGTCTTCTCCATTGTCCCTAAACACCCCTATAATGTAGGAGTTTCCATTTTCTTTTCCATTATCCCCATCCCACCCCCCCACCCCCAAATAAGAAAAGCCGCTTGCAACTTATGTTTGCTTGTTTGCTCTGAAGCCTAGGTCTCCGACCTGACCTTGGTCCGATAGTGCCCAGATGTCCGGGCCATTGATCCCAATCCCTAAACGCGATTTAGGGTTAAGGGTGTAGGGTTTAGGGTTTACGCTCGTCCCGAGCCTTAGCTTTAGAGACCTTCATTACTTAAAGGTATCACCCATAACACTGAAGGTAGTTGGGGTTAGAGGTAAGCCTTCACCCCAGACCCCGAACCCTAGACCCTAGGTATCCCTAAGTACCCTCCATATAACCCCTATATCTAACCAACCCTGAACCCTAGAGCCTATATGATCCTTCTATTACCAACCCGAAGCCCTAAACCCAACGTAACCCTCATCAGACTAACCCTGATAATCATGTATCACTATATAACCCTTGCAAAAACCGACCCCAAAAATCCCATACAACACTTATACGCCCAACCTTCTGCTCTGTTGCGCCCATTCTAAATCTTATGTAACCTATCCACCCAGACCTTTGGGTGCGACAGCTGTGGCTCAACACTCCCTGCAAATTACTCTTAACGGTTTATGGTTTAGGGCAAAACCTCCCCCTGACTCAGCAGGTATAACTCATAAAGCTGGATGTAGATGGGGTTACTGTACGCGATTCCTTTGAGCCGTTATTTGGGGCGTTCCGAAAAAAGTGGTATCTTTCGGGGTCCCTGGTATAAGGATTATAGCATTTCGTGGTGTACGAAAGCTGGTACTTTCCCCAAATATGGGGGCCCAATGATTAGACCCCAAACTGCTATAATCCTTTTTCTGGGGACCCCCCACAAAAGTACCCCTAATTTTGGGAAATCCCTCAACCCTAAACCCTACATACCCTTACAATTATACCCTTATATAACCTCCATAACCCCCTTGAAAGGGTACATCTAATTTTGGTAAACCCCAGCTGCGGCTCAAAAATTCTCTACAGAGCTCCCGTCCCCGGCAAAGTCGCTTTGGGAGCTCCCAGTGTCCGGCATCTGAGGCCTGACGTAAGAGCTTTTCGGGTTTATAGTCCCCCTTGAGTAGGTGGAATATGGCTTTGGACATATTACAGTAAGATCTCCCTATTCTATCTACTTCAGGGGCACTATAGGTTTGTAGGGTTTATAGGGTATCCCTAAACAGACCTAATTAAGGGGAACCCTAGGGGGTAGTATAGGCTCTCAACCCTAAACCCTAAACCCTTAAAGGGCATCCCTTAACAACCCCAATAAAGGGGAACCCTAGGGGGTAGTATAGGGTGGATTCATTATTGATGGGAGTTTCAGGGCTTGTCAGGATAGGAGGTCAGGGTGGATAGGATATGTGGGATTGTAACGACTGGTGCAGGGGCGCTTACTTCTGCATGGGCCCAGAGGTTCAGGGAGTTCTGGTTGAGGAAGAAGGGTGGAAGGGCTTGAGGTTTCGTTCATGTTTGAAGGGGTTCTGGGGTCAAGTGGGCACCTTTCAATGCAGACTTCACAACCCCACAATTACATGTTTGCATGTGCCCTACCCCAGCATCACGGTACAGGAGCCAGTGCAATTTGAATCTCCTGCCCTCAAACTCCCTGTTCTGTTCTGTCCCCACCCACCTTTTCCAAGTGTCGAGGACAACACCGTGAATATAACAGCGGTTTTTCGGGTATCATTTGGATTGGTGGGCATCTCCGCTTCCCTCTTCAAGGGGGATGCGTTGACGAACTTTCTCTCGTGGTTTATCAATACAAGCTGTCCCCGTATTTTGTTCTAATGAATTCACGCCCTTCTGCAAAGCCTTCCTCCCCACCGTAGACCCCAAACCCTTAGCTTTGTAGCCCCCCCTTTAAGTAGATAGAATATGGCTTTGGGTATAGTATAACAAAATCCCCATATACCCCATATTCTATCTACTTAAGGGGGACCCTAAACCCTCAACCCTAAACCCTGAATAGTAGTTTCCATTTTCTTTTCCATTATCCCAATACAAACCAATATAAACCCTAAATTGTAGGTTCCATTAATTGTTGCCTTGCTAGGGGGTGGCGGCCAGTGCATGGGATCCTCCTTATCATCATGCTGCAACGATGCCACACAGTCGGCCTCTACAGATGACGAGGAGGCGCATTACCAGTTTACTGGATCAATGTTAGGGACCCTTTATACTTTTTGGGGTATGGGATTCCTCATAATTATGTAAAAAGGGTCCTTTTTTCTCCCTAGGGTAATGTGGGCTAAGTTTAGGGTTTTGGGTTGACGGCGTCGGCTTAGGAGGAGTGTTGGGGTGGGTAGAACGGCTTGTCTTAGGCAATCTGGTAGAAAGGGATGGGACGCGGAGCTAGATGAGACGTCTTGGGCAGCAATGTTTAGGCTTGGTGGCGACTTCTTAGTAGCCGTGCCTTTGAGTGACGGCTTTCATGGTTCTTGCATAATGTAGAAGCATGTAGGAGCTTAAATAACAGCCACTATCATTTTGAGCTTCATTTACGGTGCCCTATACCATAACCATACAAGGAACTTAGACCCGTAACGTTGGTAATCATGTAGGCAAATTTTGAGCTTTGACATTGCACACTCAGGCATGCATGGGGAAGTTGCGCCTCTAGGTCAAGTAGGGATTTGAGGCCTTAATTCATACTACTTGTAATCTCAGTAGGCAGCCTGGGCCCCTGATACACAGGGCCTTTTTGGGGTGTTCTCAGGGCTACCTCAGGATTAAGAGCCCCTATTAGCGGCGCACGCTTTGAAGCTTAGATTAAAACGCCGCTGTTTCGGCCTTTTGCCCCAAGTAGCTGGCGTATGCTGCCACAGCCACCCTGGGAAACCCGAGACGTCATGGCATTTCCAAGAGCTTGGCAAGTAGGCCGCGGTTTAGGGTTTAGGCTATAATGTTCACACAGTCTTCGGGACTTCTCTGGCTAGGCAACAATATATCATTGTCACCCCCTTTAAAATTAATGATAGGTTAAAATTAGGGTTGATGATGGACTGGTCTTGCATTTCTGCCTCCTCGCTACTGGCCATGCAAATTCCGCCTGAGCTTGCCAGGGTCTGTAGGAGCTAAGGATGTTTCAGGTGGGTGGTTTCCCCTTATGTAAGCCTTATGTAATTATGTAAGGTTACCCCACCTAGGCAACTACCCTCCCTTAATGTAGGACTCAGGTTTCCCAGAAACACCTCAAGGTCCCTGGCAAAATCTCCAAGTAGGTTATGGAAGTGGGGCCAGTATCTGCTACCCTGAACCCAAATCAGCCTTACCCTAAATCCGGAAGCTCAAATCCAAATACTAAATCCCTCTACCTCCTCAACAGGATCTCAAGGAAACTTGCACTTGGTGTACCTAAGTTGCTCCTGCCCAGGAGTTCGTCCATCCAAGGGGGCCTCCGATGTGCCTCTGGTTGGATTTGGAGGTTTAAGGCTTAGGGTAAAACAGGGTCTGCAAGTCAGACCCAATGGCAAATTTCCCAGATCATTACGGCATAATTGGGGGTCTCTAGGTTGTTTGCAAAAGGGGGGGGTCCTTGACATAGTCCCAAAGATTACTCTGCTTTATAAAAATCCACCTAAACCCTAGGTCCCAAACCCTGTGCCTTATAAACCCTTATCATACATCCCGAGCCAAAATAGCCCGAAATCCCAAACACAACACCCTAAATCCTAGACCCTAATCCTTGAACCCGAAAACATTACTGCAGGTATCCAGGTCTAGGCTTTTCCTACGGATCCCATGCAATTAGCTTTGGGAGTGGTTCATGCTTGAATGTGAGGTCATTAATTTAGGCTTAAGGTTTAGGGCCAAGGGTTGGTTATTGTTTCTGTGGGAGGTGATTCGGCAATCCAAACTGGAATGGATTACAGGTTCCGATTCTTCTTGCTTCGAATCTTTGATTTGGGACTCAGACTTTCTCAAATTCATACGTTTCATCATAGCTGTTCTTTAAGATACGCGTTTGTCGCAGTGGGTAAGGGGCCCTTAACGTTGACAGGAACTTTCCATCCCTTTCATCTTACAACGACTGGCAGAGGACACTGCTCTCGCTGATTTATATAGGCTATTTTAGGCTTCTGCACCCAGCCATCGATGGACCAAAATCCTGCATGACCCAAAGTACAGCATACTACCATCATTCCAAGGCCTTGCACCAACTATCCATACTGTTGGGGAGAGCTGAAGAGCTAGGGATAGTCTATATCAATATAATAAGGGGAGCTAAAGAGCTCAGGAATCTCCAAAACCACACGGGGGACAACATCATACCCGATGTACTGGCGTTTCAAGTTAAAGCCCTAAGCCCAAACAGCAAACCTTAGACCCTAGAGCATGGTTGGAATCCCAAACCCTGAGGCGCGAAATCCCAAACCTTCAGCCCCAAACCCTAAACCCTGAAGCCCAAGGTCTTTCAGACCGTTGGCTGGTGGAAGCGTGCTCAGAGGCGGATCTGGGATGGGGGTTTGCAGGGCTTGGCTTGAGAGGGGTTGGGAATTTAGGGCTGAGGGTTTGGGGTTTAGGACTTCGAGTTTGAAGGTTGGGATTCCAACCATGTCGAAGGGATACGGGTTTAGGGTTGAGGGTTTGGAGGGTTCAGGGGGTGTAGGGCATGTAGTGTAGCTTTGGTGTTCACAACTTCTAGTTGGTTTCTGTGTGGGCCGTGTGTTGTACATCTGTTGGGCGCTCCGGGCATTGCTGCCAAAAGGTTTTCATACATGGTAGGTTCCCTAAATAGGGAGAGTCCAATATAGGACCCAAGATATTTTGACCCTTTTCTTATTGAGAACCCCAAAAGGGTACTCCTAATTTTGGGAAACCCTAGCCCCATATCCCCCCATATACACCCTATGTACCGCCTTGAAAGGGTACCCCTAGTCAATTTGCAAGCCCCCATTAAATAGCCAAGCCAGGTTTAGGGCTTGCCTGCTTCGCAGGGTTCAGAGTCGTCTGTGTTAATGCAGGATCAATTGCAGTCCCCGTTCTGTGCGGTGGGCCATCGTATGGCTTGCAGTACTTTAAGAGCAGATTTGCTAGGGGCTTATGAATTCGAGGTATGTGGGTTTGTGGGCGTTTGTAGCAGAAGCTGTCTCCACAGGCTGTACACAAGCATATATGCTGTACAGAAGCATAGAGCTGTAGACTTACAAGCATGTATACTGAGATAGACCTTCGCCTGCAAGTGCATATAATGCTACCAGTGTCTCCACTCGTCGCCACCCTGTTTTACAGTCCATCATATGTATTACTTGCAAGAGCCGTTGTCGTTGCAGGCTTCCAGCATAAGTTGTGTCAATTCCTCTCGCCACTCATCGCATAGGCGAGGAACAGTTTCTACGTCCGTTGGCCGTTTCTGGCCTCTGCGCAGCCTGCCAAGAAAATCATTGAAATGCCAAGCTTCAAGCGCCCCTATCAAATCTTGTTTTAGCATCTCAAAAAATGTCGTTGACCACGTGCCTCGGAGTGTTGTCCAAAAAAAGCATGCGACGGGTGGCCAAAGCTCGACACCCAAAACCCAAGCCCTCAATCTTAGATCGTAAGGCCTATTTCTGCGTCTTCTCAAGCCAAGCCCTAAACTCAAGCTAAGCCCTAATCCCAAATCCTAAGCCCTTACCCGTAGAATTGTAGCCCAGTCGGAGCCCAAAGCCTTGAACCCTGAGACCCTAAAGCCTCCATATGCCTACAAATCTGTAAGCCCCATATGAACTACAAGCTAAACTCCGTAAAGAGCGTCATATCGGGGATTCTATGGGGGACTACAAAAGAAGGGATTAGACTATGGCCCATATGAGCCTAATCCTTACTTCGCCTCAAGCCGCTCAAGCCCGTCCTAAAGTCTCCCCCACCCAAAGGCGCTGCGGACGCCGTGGCCGGAGCTGTACGATCGGTGGCTGAAACGCTTATCCACAAGAGGCTGTCTGCCTCAGGGGGTGCAAAGGGGGATACATAGGGTCTGCGTAGAGTTATGAGGGTCTAGGTACGAGATGACGGTGTACATGCTAAGGGTGTGGGATTTCAGGCTCTTCCCCTTAAAGAGTCTAAGTAGCAAAATGAGGTGAACTTGAGGCCCAAATGGAAGTTATACAGGGCTGTATAGGGTTGGGGCTTAGGGGTTGGGATCTGGATCCAGAAGAGGCCTTCTGCTCTGGGACTTGGGGGCAGCAAATTGAGATGTAGAGTGAAGGGTTAGGATGAAGGGCTCAGCTTCAGGAATTAGGGTTTAGGATAAGATGTGGGATTCGATAGGGTCGTAGCGCCTCATCTTTCGGCGCTATAGTATCCATCACAGCCGAGATCATGCAGGCTGGATGCAAAAGACGTAGTACGTAACTTTGGAGTGAGGGTTCAGAATTATGATGCCGGTACATTGTATCGAGCCTTCGACTCCTGGTTTGAGATGTTGCTCTAAGGTTAGGGAGAAGTCACCAATGCCCGAAGGTTCTAGTCTAGCTTTTTCCGATGAAGTCTGACATGGCCCACCAACAAGAGATGTTATGTCCTTATCAGCCAAACAAATTTCGGTATAATCTACCGCATGATCACTGTCCCAACAACACAGGCTTCTATACATAATCCCTACACTAGCCCCCTATACAACCGCAGTTTCAATGTCACTCTTCATTTCATTTGCTGTTTTATTCTCCCTTCTTCAAAACAGCGCCCTAGACTCAACTTGTATTCCTAAACCATAGTTTTTATTCTGATTACACCCGAAAGCCCCTGAAGCCCTAAAACCTCCGGAGCCCGCAAGCCCACAGGAGATCCTATGTAGAGCCCTAAATCCCTTAGCTAGCCCTGTGTATCCCTGGAAAGCTCCTAGATACCCTTTTAGTTCTCAAGCACTAGCACTGAAACCCTAAACCCTGAAATCCCCAAACCCATAGTAGGCTTATCCCTCCCCCTGGATAAACCCAGATTCCAGGTCATGTACCATGTTCTTTACTCCCTCCCCAAACCTTGGTTTAGGGTTTAGGGTTTAGGCTGTGGAATTCCAATATCCTACATCCCTAAACCATAGACCTAAACCTCAACCCCTACACCCTCAACCTTACACCCTAAACCTTACGCCCCTTCCCCTGCCCTCCCCTACCCTCCCCTCCCTTCCCCTTCCCCCCTTCCCCAAATCCTCCAGTACTGCTTTCAGGCTAAACCCTAAACCCTAAACCCTAAATAGTAGCTTCCATTTTCTTTTTCATTATCCCTATATAACAGCTATATAACCCTACATAATCCCCTATATAACTCTCTGGGCCCACTTCAGGCAGACCAGCGCCTTGCAGGATGCCACACTGAGCCCCACGCCATGCTCTCACTGGATCAATGTTAGGGATCCTTTATACTTTTTGGGGTATGGGATTCCTTATAATTATGTAAACACGAACCTTTTTTCTCCCTAGGGTAATGTGGGCTAAGCTCAGGGTTTCAAATGTTCAGGGTCAAGGGTTCAGGGCTTTAGGGCTTTAAGATTAAGGCTTTCGAGCTCTAAGGTTCAGGGTTCGAGGGTCTTAACCGGGGTTTTAGGATTAAGGTTTTAGGGTGGTTTGTTTGGGGGTGTGGGGGTTCAGGGTTCAAGGTAGTAGGTTTGGAGCCGCTGTGGGTTCTAGGGTTTAGGGGTTTAGGCCTGTTTCCCACCTAGTATGCGTTTTTAGAGGGGGAGAATGTTTGGGCCGGTCCTTGGGTCTTTCCTCACTTTCCCAACGTTTTGAGTTTGGGCTTTGGCATGTCCGAGCTTAGCAGGGTTGAACAAGCCTGAGTTCCCTACCACTAGCCTTTACTGGCCCCCCTGCGATGTCTGCAATACTCCGTGCCGTCCTTGAACTTAACTGGGTTGGCCTTTGGGATACTTAAATATTTTCCCTAATCGGTTTCACAAGGACCCTAAATACCCAATATCTTTCAAAGGGCTCCAAAGGCCAACCAAGTTAAGATCCCAATCTCAGGGCCATCATGCACGCCTGAAGATAAAGGGGTTGACCATATTAGGCGCACCACTTCTGAGGCTGCCTTTAGAAAGGACTATAATAGTTTGGGTCTATATTGGGGTCCCTCTACTTTGTGAAATTGCCATAAATATCCCAATATAACCCCTACACCAGTTTCCCTCTAATTTTCCACTTTCTTCTCCATGAGATTCTCCATTATTTGGGGCAATATCCCTCAGCCCTATATAAACCCTAACCAGTAGTTTCCATTTTCTTTTCCATTATCCCTATGTAACCCCTATATCCTTATATATCCCCTAATCCCTATACAAATACAAACCCTTAAGAGAAGAGGTCACGGCAATCGCGGGAGGAAGAGGATGAGGTTGGCTGATCCGGCGTAGGGCGCCGCGTTCTCTTTGCCAGGGGGCTGCTCGGAGATCCCTAGTAGGGTTTAGGGCTTAGGGTTCGGGGTTTAAGGACCTTTCGACCCCAGAAAACGGCGAGAGTACAAGATGGGCTCATAAGGATTTGCCAACATCAGAGGTAGCTTGTTGGGCGTCGCCATGATAAGGATTATAGTATTTGGGGGTCTATATTGGCCATTCATGGAAACTGCGGTATGGGGAGTATGGTTTGCAAGCTCTCACATGCGGATTTCCGAAATGTTTGTCCCTTCATGGCCAAGTGCCCAGGCTCCATGATGTGAGCTGTGTTCGAATCTCCTGACAAAGGGTGGGGAAGGATAGACTTGCAATAGGTTGCTCTTGGACGGTTCACATGTGTTTTCAGACACACGCCTACATACACTACACACATATATATACATATATGTAAACATGTGTGTGTGGTGTATGTATACACATGCACTCTTATATGTATGTACGTACCTGCTCACGCATGTAACTCTGTTGTGTGTGTGCGTGTGTGTGTCTTCGCATAAAAAAGCAACTGCAGTGTGCGGCCTACTACGCTGCGAACCAAAGTTCGATCTCGGCTCATATCCGTGCGCGGCGAGCGCATGTACAAAGCCTGCATGGGCTTATCTGGGTTGTCTGCCAAGGCACTGATCCCTAAACCCTACACCAAAGCCTGTGGACCCTAAGCCCTTCTGGTGTCACAGTGGATAGTGTCTGAGCTTGCGGGACGGAAGGAAGCATCCAGAGCTTGCATGATGCCTTATGCCTAGACACGCTTCGCTTAAACAACTGCAGCCCTTCCTTTCCCTGAACCCTAATCCCCAAACCCTAAACACCCTTCGGGTTCAAGACCGCAACCCTAGATTCAGCTCATTGGTTGTTCGTTAGCAGTTTTAGAAAACCCTAAACCCAATATAATCCCCTATAGAATCCCATTGTCCATTTCATTTTCCATTTTCTTTTCCGTTTGATTCTCCAGTATAGTAGGTACCCCTAAAGGGAAGGCAGGAATGGATCTTGAAATAGTCGCTCCCATTGAAGCGTAGCCCAGTCATGTCCATTCCTTTCTTCCTCCATCCCCTATTACCAACCACCCCTGAAACTTATATATATATATATGTGTGTGTGTAGATATATATATATATATAGGTAGATATCATTCGTAAACCCTCAACCATAAGTAGCAGTTGCCATTTTCTTTTCCCTTCCTGCGAACCACCAGCAAGACTTTTTGACCCTCACCCCTACACTTTATACATCCCTATAAGCCCCAGTTTCCGCTTTTCACTTTCCCGTTGCTTTTGCATTTGGTTCTCCGTTATCCCTAAGTCTTGATTCCTAAGCCGCGAGCCCTAAATCTTAAACCCTGAACCCTATCCCCAGCAAGTTGAGAGCCCACGCTCTGCAGAACCTGCCAAAAGGCAGGGCAGAAATCCTTTCCCCCCGCCCGGCGGTGCTGCGCGCCTTAGACTAACATATTCAACACCCGCTCACCACCAATACTAAATATGTCTCCCAATATGCAAGATCTCTTTTGGGGACATACTTAACTACAAGGTTCCTGAAAATAACTATTAATTTCTGTTACCAACAATCCTAATATTTAGCTGAAATTATAATTTCTACTGGGGTTCTAAAATCCCTTAGAGTTAATGTTGCAGGTTGGGGTGTTTGAGTTGGTATGAAGGGAGTAGCTTGGGCGGCTTACAGCTCTGTGTGCCCTTTTTGGGGTATAGCCTTTAGAGTGTTATGTCTTGGGTACAGGGTTTGGGGGTTAAGGGTTTGAGGTTTGGGTATAGGGCCAAGTTGGAGCTTCTTCTCAATTAGCTGCAAGCCCCTGCAAAGGAGCTGCACAGTAGGTTCGGCATGGGCATAGTCATCTACATCTTTGGAGTTTGTTGGTATGTCTGTGGTTTGGCCCTATGCCTTTTCAAGCGCAATGAGGCTCGAAGCTTCAGCTTTGAGACTTCAGGTGTGGGGGTCCCGAGAGCCCTCACAGAGTCGAACCTGTAGACCCGTAGATCCCAACCGTTAGCCCTAAACCCGAACCCATAACCGCGGGCGACAACACAGATCCAGAGCTGCTCGAGCTCACGTCTGTGCCGATGTGAAACATCTGAGCCGCTCAAGCCGGACTCGCGGGACCGGGCCCAAGCATGAAGTCTCCTGGCGCATGAGAGATTGATTGTTAAGGGCTTACTTAAAGCGTTGTTAGTAAGGAATGGAGGAGTGAATCCTTACAAAGAACTCTTATAATCCCACATATCAATCCCTACTTTATTCCTTCGTTTGCAACAAACTCTCCAGTAACTTCACGAGTTTTGGGGCGTAAGAGACCGTCCCGACCATCTTAGGGTTTGGTGTTTAAGGTTTAGGGTTCTGGTGCTTTACCCTTGGGCAGGCACCTGCTATTGTTGCTGAACATCCCGTGCAACCTTTAGTGTACTATAGCATAATGCACAAGGTATGTGAGAATATACTGCAAGCCAATTCCCCTATCATGCGGAGGCTATGAACCTTTCCGCCTGCCACTTGGATCCCGTGATTCTCCCAATGGCAAGGGCAAAATCTTCGTAGCAAGGACGAATAATCCATGACGGTTGGTAATAAACAGCTGTTAACCCCAGATGGGTAGAACATGGATTTGCCAGAAGTGTCAGAGTATTGCTTGCTTAACATTAATTGATGAAGTGTAGACTCCACAAAGTCCAAGCGAGAAAGCGGATTTCCCAGTAGGCCGAGTGCAGGTGCACCGCTACAAGGTCGTGCGGCAGCTTATAGTCTCCTTAACTAGATAGAACATGGAACTGCCAAATATCAAAAGAAGATCCCCATATATTGTATTCTATCTACTTAAGGGGGACTCTACACGAAACCGGACGCCCTATATCTACTTAAGCGGGACTATACCCTAAGCGCTATGTCTACTTAAGGGGAACTATACCGAGGGAGGGAGTCGGGGGTTTGGATGGTGCCAGAGCCAGGGCCCATGTGCCAGTCCTGTACCCAAACCCGCATGCGCCCCGTCAATGAAAAAAGTGGCCAGTGCATGCTGCCTTGAAGCCAGCACTGTCCTGAGACATTTCTGTGGGGGGGGGGGGAGGGACCCATCTTCCCAAAACTGTAAAGGCATGAATACAGAAGCCTCCGTGTACCCATAAATATAGGAATAATGGACGATCAAACAAAAAACGAATTGGAAAATGAGATGGAAACTACTATTCAAGGTTCAGGACCACCCTTGTACCTCTAAATAGGGGTATATGGTCCCTGATGGTGGGTTTTTTAGGATACATAGTGTGTAGGTGGAGGGTCTAGGAATTGGGTTGTTGTTAAGAGATGTTAGTCGAGTTACCACGAAAAGGTGTGCCAGTTTTGTGAAAAAAATCCGCAGTACTTACGTAGAGTGCCCGCAGAATCCTTACAAGGGACCCTGCTAGTCCTCTTATCAACCTCATATATTAGGAGGACCCCCCACCCTGCTATTGTGATATATTAGGAATATACAAGGACCCTAATATAAATCTCATTATCGCTTATAATCAGTATTACAAGCCTAAACCCTAAAGGCCAACACTTAGTGAAGCTGAAGAACTTCCCCTCCAATGCTTGTATCATCATTTTTTCATATCACAGAAAGAACCCTAAATCGGAATCCCAAGGCTTAATTTCAAAACCAGGAAACCTTCACACGTACAACTTCAAACTGTAAGCCCTTGACCCTAGGCGAAAACATGAAACCCCGAATGCAAAAACCCTCCAACCCGAAACCATGCAGCCCCATACCCCAATTCCTAAAACAAAAGCCGCACATCCTAACTCCTAAGCCCTAGACCCTACTTCGTGGACCCTAAGCCCAAATTCCTCATCCTAAAACCTTAAACCCTAATCCCAAAACCTTAAACCCTAGTCCCTAAAAAGCGTGAACCCCAAACCCTGAATAGTACTTTCCATTTGCGTTTCCATGATCCCTATATAACCTTCATGTAACCCTTATATAGCCCCTGTATGGCCCTAAAACACCCTGAATCCTGAAAGCCCAGCTTGGCAGAGGCAGCTTGCCGAGTCCAGCCCATGGCATGCAGAGGCCAGCTTCCTGGGCGGGGTTTAGGGGTTTCAAGGGGCTTTATAGAGGTTATAGGGATAATTACAGGGATATATAGGGTTTAGGGATAATTATAGGGATATATGGGGTCTAGGAATTAGTGCTTAGGGATTCGGATGTAGGGTTTAGGACTTAGGGTTTAGGGATTAAGGTTTAGGGTCTAGGGAGTAGGGCTTTGGGAAGCATGTAGCCAGGGATTCAACATCGACTTTCCAGATCACAAGGTTTGAGACGAATTGGGTTCAGCAAACCCTAAACCCTAAACCTTATCCCCTAAACACTAAACCCTTGTGGGCCTGGTTCAGGGAACGGGTTCTGCAGGCATGCCGGCGCTCTGCAAGCCTCTTGCAAAAAGGTCTTGGGATTCGAGTTTATGTAGACCCCTGATTAATAAACCCCTTCCCCACAATAGGGATTATAATAAAGTAGGAATCCTAATATCAAGGCCCTTAAAAGGAGAGGGTTCATTAATTATGGGTCTACATTTGGGTTTAGGGTTTTGGGATCCGGTTTGCGGGGCTCGCGTAGTGCTTGCCCGTGGCAAGGTCCCAGCTAAGCCTCGCGCAGCGTCTGGGTTCAAAAGGGTATTGGGATTAGGGTTTGGTAGAACTTGGGTAGTGCCCCCACCCAGTAACAGTATATGTGAAGGGGTCCTACTAAGGGCTAAGTATAACCATATTATAACTGTTATCCAACTGTTACTGAGGGGGGGCAGTACCCAAGGTAGAACTCCCACCATCACCTCCCGGGGCCCACGGATGGGGACCAGGTTCGGGATCCTTTGTGGCACGATGCACAAAATGGACCCCCCCTCACCCCTGATAGCGATAGCACGAGTAAGAATAAATGCAATAGACATAGGAAGAATAACATTGTACACAACCCATGTCCATTAAAGCCGTAGGAAAACTTAACTGTAGCTCATATGTCCTCCATGACATGAAGCCTCCCGCAGGAACATTTGAGATTGGGGGGGGCGATGTGGCGTTTGAAATGGCAGGTCATAGGGGTTTCTCGGCATAGGGGTTGTTGAGGTCTGAAGCAAACTTTTTCGAGGTCTAGAGTTCAGGGTCTTGGCTTTTAAGGTGTTGGGGTTTTCATGGTTTCGGGTTTGGGCAATTTTTGCGGGATGGTTTAGGCTTTTAAGGTTTTGGGGTTTGGGGTCAAGGGGAATTTGGGGGTCTGAGGTTGCAGGGTTCAGATCATGGGATATATTCCACGATGACAACACAAGGACTATATGTGTTCGCGCTTCTATAGAGGACGCCTGAGTCATCGCCAAGGTTGTTTCTTGCCAGACCTGATGTTCTTGATTGGGAGCTACTACCCAAAAACCCTAAACCGTGTATGGCTCAGGTCTTGCGTGCTTCGATTGCTTAGTCTTTGGGGACGCAGGCTTTCCTTCTTTTAAGGGCAGGACCCCCCTAAACCCTAAATCCTAAGCCCCCCTACACCCTAAACCCAACCTAAACCAACCTTCCTGAGAGAATTTCAGAAGCCTTTTGCTCAAGGCCGCCGCTGTGGCTAAGAGCCCAAGGTGCCCCACAGAGTCCATGCGGACAACTCAGAGGGAGTAGGGATTTGTGTTTTACATGGGGATACGCAGGGGTTATATAGGGTTGTATTGGGATTTGGAGGGTTTACACGGGGATGCGCAGGGGTTATATAAGGTTATTTTGGGAGTTGGAGGGGTTAAGATTAGAATGCGGGAGGATTGAATGGAAAAATGATCTGTTCCATGAAATAAAAGCCTGTGTTGCTGTGTTTGTATGGTAATCCTTGTTATCATTATGGGGACTCCCCAAAATGAGACCGTTCATTTTAGGAACGTGCATATAGGTGTTTAGGGATTCTTTGGGTCAGGGGGCTTGGCCGTAAGCCGTTAACGCATATGAGCTATAGTCTAAACTCCTGAAAGCGGGTTATATAGGGGATTACGGAGGGGACTGCTATACGGGTTATTAAGGGGGATACTAGGAGTTTAGACTACAGCTCATAGAAGGATTCAGGTGTTTGGTGTTTGAGGATGTAAGCGTCAGGCAGGAGGCCTGGGGATGGAGACCTAAAGAGTCAAAGGTTTAAGGCCCAAGGTTACTATTTTTATCAGTAGTAAGAGCACTAATAATTTTGTTAAAAGTAGTGGTATTCAAGAGTCTGATTATTTGGGGTCTAGGGCTCAGTCTTTCGCAGCTAGCGTGCTGGGTAAAATTTGCGTTGTTGCGTGTTGTCCTGGCCGCCATAAGAAGAGCCTCATGCAAAGGATGGTGAACACGTAAAAATCGAAAGTCGAGAGGGGGTTGAAGCGTATGTATGTAGGAGGCCTGCGGGCGTAGTAGTTGTAGGACGACAGGAAGATGTACAAAATTGAGTTTTGATACCAACTGAGACTGGAAGGGATTGCATTACTGAAAGCCAAAAGTGGCTCCAGGATATGAACAATTGTAAAGGAACATGCGGATGACACACCCTAAAAGCTGAACCTAGGGAGCCCTGGCTGTGCTCGTCCCTAAGCCAAAAGCTGCATCCCAGTCTTGCATCCGGGTTTAGGGTTTTGCATCCTTGAGGGAATCTGAGGTATACTACAATACCTTTTGTGAGATCATTCAGGCTTCTATACTACCCTAAACCGTAAGTTCTAAGGGCTTTTAAGGATTTGACTGGCCTTGCTCTAGACCAGACTTTTGAGTTGGATTCCCTTCCCCAAAATTCTGGAGTTTCACCCCCCATCATGGGAGAGCTATTCAACACGCTCCTACTTGGATGTCTTGACTTAGGAAGTCTACTTGGGAACTGGGATTTTGGGGCTCACGGTAGGCTTTTTTTGGCGATATTCGGCAGACTTACTAAGTTGAAAAAACATCCCAGTACACAACTTCCTTCTTGAAGGTGCACCTCCTGTAAGCTCCGAAGCATCAACACATGCAAACGGGGTCCCTAAACCTTAGGCCCTAATCCCTAAACCTTTAAACCTTAATCCCTAAACCCTATAAGCCCTAAATCCTAAACGTAAGCCCTAAATCCTAAACCCTATACCTACAGTAGGTCCTACGGAGCCCCAAAGTTCCCCTACATGGAGAAATCCTTCATGACCCGGTGTGAGGCCCAGCTCATGGCCCACGAGTTCCTCAACATAGCAGTTGCCATGTTCTTTTCCATTATCCGCATATAAGCCGATGTTACCCTATAGAATCCCTATATTGTCCCAATGTATCCCAATATAACCCCTATATTCCCTATATATCTCCGATAATGAAGGGTTTGTAGTAGCTTCTCAAAGTAGATCCCGTATTACCCCTAGGGGGGCCCCTAGATGCCCCCCAAACCCTACACCCTACTTATCCTGAGGGTTCCCAAATAGCCAACAAGACTCGACCATTACAAAATTAGGATCGTAAAGCAATCGCATGGCTACCAGGGTTTGGGGTTTTGGGTTTACAGCGTAGCTTCGGGTCTCATTTCAGGGGCCGGGGGTTCCCCAAATCCTGACAGTATCCAACCCTGAAACCCTAGACCCTAAACCCCTAAACCCTAAAACCCTAAACACATACGGCGCCCAGGCAGTCAGTAGACAATGGGCTACCCGCAGGCTAGGGATGCAACTCATGTAGGGTTTAAGGTTAAAGGTTAAGGGTTTTAAGGTTTAGGGTTCAGGGTCTAGGGTTTAAGGTTTAGGGTTTGGGGTTTAGGGTTCAGGGTCTAGGGTTCAAGGCTTAGGGTTTACGATAACCTGGCTGGGTTATTGTGGTTCGCAGATGATGCTACAGTACAGGGGTGTATAGGAACAAAGTGTGGAGCTGAAAAGAAAATGGAAGCTACTTTTTAGAGCCTAGAGGTAAGGGTTTAGGGATATTACCCCCCAATGCTGAGCAGTCACGTGGGCAAAAAGGAAAACGAACTGTACACATGGTTTATAAGGCACATTTGGGGACCAGAGGGCTTTGCTCGTAGGATTTGCCTGTAACCCCAATTCCTCACAGTTTTATCTAAACCCCAAACCCTAAATTGCTGCTGAGCTGTAGGTCCTTGAGGAACCAGGTAGGATTTATCAGAGGACACTGGGAGACGGCAGGTTGGCGAAATTGTGATTCCTTTTCAGGGTTCCTGGGACACTACCACCCCTAGAATTGAGGGTGCCCATCAAGAGGCCATTGCTTGTGACAGCGTCCCACGTAAGATGTCCATACGGGTACGCACGCAGGGGCTTACACGTCCAGGCTTATGATCTGGGGGCTAGGGTTTAGGGTTCAGGGAGTCCCAGTGATAAGGATTCTGGTATTTTGAGGTTTCTGGGGCCCCTCGATGTATGGAAATCCCAGGACAACAGCTGCTGCCCTAGTGGAACGGCGCATTCTCTTGGCTTTTGAGTTTTGTGCGCCGCTGCTCCTCGTAGTGAAAAATAAGAACTTATTCCCAACCCCGTCAATTACGCACTCCCAGCACCAGCTAGGTAGGAAAATCCGCGGGTAGTATCTACAGCCGCTTATGATTAATTATCATCAGAGATGAGTAGTGTTTCGTAATACACCTAGAAAACCAGTCCTTGAAAGGGGCCCCAACAAGTCGGCCCCAAATCTTGGAAAGCGAGCATCGTGCTCCGTGTTACGAAGCACGCCGAACCCGACAATCATGAAACCCTAAACCTTCGAACCATAACCCTAAGCCCTAGACCTTAGAACCATACAAGCCTGAACCCTCAAGAACCTAAAGTCCTAATCTCATTGCCTATGGAGGTCTTTTCATACCCCCGAGCACAGATATTCCCGATAGTTCGGTCCGCTCTGTTATTAGGGATTTTCTTTGGACATATTTGGGGGAGCTGGTCACCTTAAGCCCAGGTAATAGCATGCAATAGCTCCAAACTTTAGAAGACCCCAGCGCAGTTTATTCTTGGCTGTTCACCTCTAACCCCAAATCCCCTCACTCACCCCTATGCCCTGAGCGCCCTTTAAACTATCGAGCCGCTAATAGCCCTTACAACCTTTAGTCAATGTTGCAGTGAGAAGCTTTCGTAGTGAGGTCATTTGAGTAGATTTCTTGAGGTTGAAGCCTCTACTTGTTGATTTCTAACGATTTTGAGCAGGCATGAGTACAAAGCACGGAGCCGTTGCTGCCGCCTCAGCCCCTACAAGTGCGAAGCCACGACAACGTTCAACATGGATTTCTATAGGTATATACATATATAGCTGAGTGGCGCTTCGGGATAACGATTAATTTCCCCTATTGCCTTATAAGGGACCCCATTCATAATCGGGGGCCTTCAGAGCGCCACCCAGATAGGTTTATGGATATAAGCTTCTCGTCTTCTCGATGCTTATATACATGTGCATACTTGCATGTTTGCATAGGAGTTGGGTAGAAAGTGGGGGCCAAGTAGGCGCAAGGGGTTAATATTGGCAGAGAACGCAGAATCACATAGAAAGGAAAATGGGCACTTCTAGGACACATTCCCTTACACCTACTGCAATAGATGACACTCGTGCTTCATAGTACAGCTACCAGTCGCACGGTTTGCCTCACGGACGCAGCCTTTGCTAAGATTCGCAAACCCGCAATGTCCCTGCCTTTTGTAAATCATAGGCCATAGATTGCAGCGTGATTGCCCCACTCCAATTGCCCTGGCCCCCATAAGTTCGTGGCTGTTATAGGGTGGAGGCTTGGTGTAATACCTGGCTTTGACCGAAAGACACGGGCCCTGCAAGGCATACCGCTTCCTTTTCTGGTGCTGCAGGGTCTACCTGTAAGCCCAACTACGGTTTTATGGGTTATACGCGTGTACCTACTAATTGAGGGTCGTCTAGTGCCAAAACATTAAACTGTAGGTAATTGGGGTTTCATTGGCTTTCACAAATTCATAGTATAAACCTTATATACTATAGTAGTTTCCATTTTTCCCCACTATCCCAACTATCCCAATATAACCCCTATATACTAATCCCGAGGGAGTATTTGAAGCGTCGCGTGTGCATGATTGATTAGGCGGCAGAGTGTCCCCTTTGAGAACATTTGGGGAACCGCAGGCCTCCCTGCTCAGCGCACTTTAGGGTTGAGGGTTTCAGTGTCTAGGGTCAAGGGCGTAGAGAGGTCCTCGACCCATTTGTTGAACCCTCTAAACCCAGAAGCAATGTCGAGAAACACTTGGAACAAATCCCGGTAATTCCTTCCGCTGCATTACAGGCCCCATTACCACCCAATATCAACTATCCCCCCCTGTATTAGCAAATACCTATGTATCTATATATGTGCTGCATCTACATGCACAAATATGTATCCAAGAACTTACATACATGCATACATACACATACATACATACCTATCTACTCACATACATACATATCGAGAGTTTTATAGACACAAGAATGGGGGGGAAGATGGGTTACGCCCAGGCTGCAGCTTTGGATCGAGTTGCCCTGGAGGCAGCTGCTGCTTCGGGGCTATGATACCCAGCCCAGACCCCTGGGAGGATCTAAAAAATTAGATCCCCTATATAGACCCATTATAACCCCTATATACTCCTTTATATAATTTCCCATATGGTTCTAGGGGATCTATGTTTTTTATCGCTTTGGGTGTCTGGGTGGGGCCCTAAAGCCTCACAGGGTTTGCTACTTACTGGCCCTTAGTAGGGAAGAAGGGAATATAGTATATAGCCATTACATAGGGATTATATTCCTTTTTCCCCTACTAGGAACCAGAAAGTTTTGGGTTAAGGGTTTAGGTGGGGAAGGCAAGTACTCATGAAGAGTTCCTGAAAACTATTGTGTTTTGGGGTTGGTTTGCTTTAGAGGAGCCTCTCCCATAGATGTGTCTTGAGGCCAAGTTCCCAGAATCGGGAAAAGGACTGCCTTCTCACGCTTGAAAGTTGTCCCACCTATTTTCTTATTCATGCTGGCTTTGCTTATTCACGCTTGGTTGGGAATGGGGAATGTCTGATAAGGATGATATTCTGAGCTATTCCCGTCGAAGAACACGTAGACTTGAATAGACCTGTTCGGAACCGCAAGAGTAAGAGTTCGTGGCAACTCTTGTCCAAAAGAAGGCCGTCATTTAAGGACCGTGGATTCAATAGGTATGCTGAGGAGCTCATATAGGGCTTCCCTCATGAGATTCGAGAGGTCTTGTTTGGTTGAGATTCCCACACAGAGCTTTACATAAAACCCCAGATTGCATAACCCCTATATCCTGTATTGGAGCATCCCCACCCTAGACCCTGAACCCCAAACCCTAAACCGTGCATGCTCGCAGCTGAACATCAAGCTCTGCATGCTTTGCCTTTAGCTAGAAACCCCGAACTAGGAGCGCATTCTCCTTGCCCGCAGTTTGCTAAGGGTTTACAGAAGTTGTAGAGAGTTCATGTTCGGAGTTTTGGGCGGGGGTTTGTGTTTGCTTTTTGCCCGTATACCCTTTCCATTAGTTCTGAGCTTGAAAGGTTTAGGGTGAAGGGTTCAGGGATCAGAGGTGTTTGGCCTGCAAACACCGGAGGGCATGAAAAGCAGCATGCTAATATAGCTTCAGAGACTGCTTGATGCTTCAGGAAACTTCACAAGTCCAGCCCTGAATGGGCGACACCCCGGAATTGTCGCTTGAATCCGTATGCGCCACCTTTAGATGATTGGGCTATAGTCTAAACTCCTTAAAGAGGGGTTATATAGGGGATTATCTAGGAGAGTATTCTAGGGCTTATTAAGGAGGATACTAGGATTAGACTAAAGCTCATGTGGTTACTCAGGGACCATCACGGGTGGACTATTGTTCCTACTGAAACCTAGCTAGCTTATTCCATCACAAGGCCTCCATGTCCTTTGGCAATTCTGAGCATGGCTGATATTAACTTTACTTACAAGCTAAAGCCTTTAATCTTGTAACAAGACTTCTTCGTAAAGTTCCTGTCCAAACTCCTGAGCCCCAGAAGTGACCCATGAAGCTTGCTTGAACTTTGGATGTTCTACCTTTAGCAAGGCAGAAAAGGGAAACATTGGAGTTTATAAAGCTCAGGAGAAGCATTGCAGGTCCAGGTCATAACCTCGCTGTGGATTATTTAGTTCCTGCCTAACTTAACCATGGAGCAATACCACAGTTGCCAACACTTGAAGATAGACCCCCAACCCTCAACCGTCAACCCTAAACCCTGAAACCCAACCCCTCAGCTCTATACCCTTAACCCTTCAGCACTATAACTTGAGACCTCAAGTGGCCTCGCTGACAGCTTTTTGCTAGGCAGCTGGCTGCGCCGTCCCTTTGGAGAAGCTCAAGGAAGGGCTACTGATATAGCGATTAGGGGGATCTGGGCTTAGCGTAGTATAGGGCTTGGGTTATAGGGTTTGAGGCTTGGGGGTTCTAGGGTTTAGTGATTAGGTACTCTGTGGTTTGGGGTCAGATTTGAGTTTGTCGGGTTCTTGTGGCTGGCCATTAGGATGATAATTTTGGCAAAGGGCCCGTCCTTGAGAGCTTTCGTGCCCACAGGGCCGATCTTCGGCTTGTGAGATAGAGGACTTTGCATATTTGAGTAGATAATCCCCCTTAAGTAGATAGAGTATGGGGTATATGGGGATCTTATTACAATATACCCGAAGCCATATTCTATCTACTTAAGGGGGACTATACCCCTAAACCCTACCCCCTAAACCCTAAATAGTAGTTTCCTTTCTTCTTTTCCATTATCCCGATATATCCCCCTACATTCATTTGGTAGTTTCCCTAAATTAGGGAACCCATCATAGACCCCAAAATACTATAATCCTGGACCCCTAAAAAGGGTACCCCTAATTTTGGGAAACCCCCATTTCTACTTAAGGGGGACTATATTTGCATGCTCGGGGCTAGGCCTGGCTATTAGCGCGGTTTAGGGTTTAGGGTCTAGGGCAGGGGAAAAGGATTTCCTGATCCAGGGCTCTGCCCTTTTAGTTAAGAGTACCTGGACCTCCAACGTGGGAAAAACATACTGGCCAACAACCCATAAAACACGTCAAAAGGTATCATTCTTCAAGCCCTCTATACTTTTTTGATCCTTATTAACCTTATAAGGCCTAAACGCTAGACCCGATCTATATAGTTGTGGGGTCCATGTAGACCCTAATCCTTACCTTATTATGGTCACTTAGTTTTGAACCGAAAAAATCCTAAACCCCAAGAATAACCACCATATACACCCTATTATGGTAACTTCGGTAGCACCGGAGTTGAGTGCTCCAGGCCCCAGGGGCCTGGGGATCACCGTTTAGGATCCTTTCGCCTGATTTAGGGGGTTTAGGGTTTTAGGGTTAAGTTACCATAATAGGGGTATATAGGGTTTTTGGGATTAGCGTTCAGGTTTTATTGTTCAGGGTTTTCGCGGTTCGGGCTTTTCCGGGTTCCGGGGTTTCGGGATTCTGGGTCTAAGGGCTTAGAGTGTAGGATTTTCTCAGGGGACCAAAGCGGGCTTCCAGGAGGGATTCGATAGGGAACAATCTTCCCCCCTAATACGCACAACCCCCATCCGTAAAATGTCAGCAATCTTGCATGTTGAAGGCGGGGCATTGCTAGCATTGATGTACAGGGTAGGCGCGTGTTTAGCATTAGCGGAAGGGGTTATCAGTCGGTTTGTGGTGGGCTCACTCTGTGATAATTCTGCAGGGATCTTGCTTCATGTGCCTTTCACACTTGTAACTCCAAATACCCCCAGTACCACCAACCTCCTCTGCAGGTCGCTACCCGCCTCTCAGACAACGTTCTGCACAAGATCGAGGGGCTCCGATGCCATGATTCAGTGTGAATTTGGTGGGGCCCATGTTTTCCTAGTGTTTGCAGAGGTGCTAAATACTGTGACAGGGAAAGGGCATCTGCTCCAAAATAAATATTCGAGAAAATCTACAGAAAATCCCTCATATAGGCCACAAGCAGAATTCCATGTCATCTTTCGCATGCATGTCCATCGTTCTCAGGTGCTCGGGTTTTCTTGGATAACCGCATGCGCGCCTTCCGTGCGCACTGTCCTTTGAAGAGCTCTCGCCCGAGAGGACCTGTATAGGGGCATGACTAGCTCCAACTTTTTTGTTGTTGAGAGGTTGCCGCGCGGAATCTTTTCCTCATGGAGTGTAGCAGTGTTTGTGGATACTGGCGAGTCTCAAACGGTATCGCTTTATTTTCCATGCAATATGGCACTTACTAGCCCGGATGATCGGTTCCTTGGCGTCAGATGTTACCCATGTGTTCCAGCATCAGGTTGATCTAGCATTTATCTCTCAGCCTACTTTAGGAGGACCCCCCACCCTGTAATAGTGGTATAATAGCAATATAAGAGGACCCTAATACAATCCCTTTTATCCCTTATAGTCACTATTACAGGGTGGGGGGGTCCTCCTAAACCCTACTTCACGTTTTCTTCTGCTCGGAAGTGTGTAGTATATGAGGCAGAGGGACTGGCAAAGCTATATGTTTCTGCTGGACTGTACTATTGCAACTTGCAACCCTAGGTGCAGGGCGATACCCTAAAAAACTGGTACCAATTATTCAAGCCCCAAAAGAAGGCTGCCAAACCCCATTCCCGAAATCTTATTCAATTTTATAATGCCCCAAAATCAATCCCTGAACCCTAAACCCTACACCAAACCTCCGCGCTCTACTGCAAGGGCTTACACAATTACCAACGTGAACCCTTATTTAAATTTGCTATAGGGTGCTCCAAATAGATCTCAAAAGATATGTTGGTAATTATGTAGGGCCCATACAATCATAGGGACTTAAGGGGGCGATATTAAGGCCGTATTTAAGGAATATGGACCCCCAACCCCCCCCACCCAACGCCCCCCTAAGTCCCTATGATACAATGTAGCATTTCCCGAAAGCCAGGGCCATTGGAACTCCCCGGCATTTCGCACCACCTTCCCGAAGCGCGACCTTGGTTCTGGGACAAGAGGGTTGCTTGGAGTTTCAGGGCGAAGAAGACCTATTCTACGCAGTTCAGGCTGTAGAGTTTAGGGTTGCTTGGAGGATTTCAGGGCAATTTTAACATTAATATACGTAATTGGCATTGAACGCCCAATTATGAGCATGTTAGATGCCACATTGGGGAGTTAGTGGGATCATAATTGGGTTTTACGTGCAAGTATAAGTGCTCATCATTACCGGAACCACCAAGTAGGGATGATACTTATCACCTGACCTTGACGATATTGTGGGATGCAGGTGGGAACTGGTGTTTGCTGTAAGAGGGAAGCATCTAGCAAGAAGCCAAACGGTCTTATAAACTAGGGGAGCCCATGGAGGCCAATGCATTTGTCATTTTGAGGGCGCTTATCTTGAACCCTAGGGTTCCAAGCATACAAAATGTCAATACTTTTCAGCATCTCGGCCATAGATGTTTGAGGGACACTTTCGGGGAGCCTCAAGCAGAACTTCTGGATACTTGGACCCTGACGGGGGGTTGTATAAAAAATCCGCGCCAGAGGATTATGTACTGCTTCCCCCTGAACCCTAAACCCTGAACCCTAAACCCTTAACCCTCAACCCTAAAGTTGGTTCCATGTTCGTTTCGCCACTCTGCCTGCAGTATTACACCCTAAACCTACCTGCAAAGCCAGTTACCTGCAGCTTACATAGCAGTAGAACTATTGTTGATTCTAGAAATCCTGCATGACCTCAGTAAACTAAAGTACCATTATTCCCAAGGCATAAGCTACTTAGGGTCATGCAGGATTTTTAGTATCCACCGTAGTAGGTATAACCCAAAAGACTGTTGGTAATTGGGGTTACAGACAAGCTATATATATCCCTATATACCCCTATACAACCCTATAGGCCCTACAAAGGGACCCCTAATATTGGAAAACAGGGTTTAGGGTTTAGGGTTTAGGGTTAGGGGATGTAAGTGCTTGAGACAGGCCGATCGAACACCTGCAAGGTGGAAAAGCCCAAGATGCCAGATTCCAAGGGGCCTCAGGGTATAGCTGAGCTGTTGATTTAAAACCGGTGAACCCCCCGCTTTTGAGGGCCTTGCCATTTGGATCCCCACAGTTTCCAATGCATGGAGGTTGTAGGGTTTGGTGTGGCATTTAAAGGTTAGGGGGATTTAGGGCCCCAGACCCTATTCCCTAAAGCCTAACCCCTAAACCCTAAACTCTGAACCGTAGGTTAGAGGGGTTTAGGGGTTGAGCGGATGGTTCAGGATTTTTTGGGGGTTTAGGGTTTAGGTGTTCCGGGTGGTAGTCACAGGCTTACCCCTGGGGTTCCATTGTGAGTTTGTTCCTGCTTTGCGGGAGGGATGGCGGGAATAGTATACAACCCAAAAACTATATGGGCCTCCAAAATATTTTTAGTTTTTGGCTATTATGTTCTTAGTCAAAAACCATAATTTTAAATGGGCTTCTGAGGCCAATTAAGAAAAGGAGCTTAATTGGAGGCTTTGGCTCGACTGCAGGTGTTGCGCAGGGTGTCATAGTACTGTAGGCAAGAGAAAAGAATATGAGCTATAGTCTAAACTCCTTAAAGGGGATATCGAGGGGATTATATAGGGGACGATTACAAAGGTTTATTAAGGGGGATACTAGGAGTTTGGACTAGGGCTCATATGAAATCACTCAATTTGTCCAGGGTCCAGCTTGCGAGGCCAGGAATCCAAAAAAGGCTTAGGCTTCAAGATTCTAAGATTGAGGGTTCGGGTGGTACTTTCCCAAAATTAGGGTACCCCAATATAGACCCCAATATACTATAGTCCTTATTATGGGGATCCCCAAAATATATTCCTAATTTTGGGAAAACCCCAGGTTATTGCGGATTCGAGGCTAGGGTTTATTGTAAGGGTATATGGCAACCCTGCCTACTGAAACTAAGGATTGATCTTGTAATTGTCGCCTGCGTGCTATATTGCTGGTAACCTAGTAGCCCGCTCTTTCTTTCTATATACACTTGTGTTTGTATATATAGAGTATTATCCAATTTCTGTTCCTTTTGAAATGAAGATGTCCTCCAGCTTCAGCTACTATGTGGTCAACCCCATTCGACACCCTGCATAAATGCACTTAAACATATGAAGTCAGTCATTTTTGTAGACGCCCTGTATAATCCTATCCATCCCATGTATCCTTGCATAGTGTCGGCATACTATACCCTTATCGAAATGGATAAACACGACACGAATCAGCCCGCTTCTGCCGAGGGTCTGGCGGCCAAAGGTCACGAACGGCCGGGACTTCAGTTTGTGTATCCGCGCCTGGATGAGGCAAAGAATCCCTTGGTTGTTAAGTAGGATTTAGGGGCTTGGGCCCAGGGTAGAGAATGAGGCATGGATGCTTGCAATGCTTGTGCAGTAGGGTTTACAGGGGTCCAGGCTTAGGGTGGTGAAGCACGGACTGGATCCTGAAAGTAGTCCTTACAATATCCCTCGTAGGCTCCCCCTAACCCCTAAACACTAAACACTGAACCTGTAAGTTCCCTCCGCTGATATTAACCCCCTCCACCCCTCTACAGTCAGATACTCCCCTTGTGATTAGGGAGAGTGGATTCTTGGTTTTCTCAGCACTACAGGTCACACTGTATTATGTTTGGTTTGTAGGAGGCCCGGCTGCGGAGCATTGCAAGCTACCCCGGCACAAGCCTAACATACTCCATGACTCCACGCACTGAGGACCAAACATGGTCTTCAGAATGCGGGCGCAGCGGTGTACTTTTGGGTAGGTCGGCATACTCTTAATGAGCTGCCCTGCTACTGCCCTCGGAGAAGCAGATCATCATGTAACATACTTGTCCAAGAGGTCTTGTTTGCGCGTGCCTCCAGCAATCTAGGGATCTTCATTCCACGCATGGACATAGAGGGGAAGTGTAGGTTACACATGAGGTTCGGACCCAAGCCGAAGACACAACCTACGTTAAATTGTTATCTTGCGTTCAGGGGTAAAGGGAAGCTGCCACGAATACATTTTTGGTTGAACTTTCCGGAACAGATGTGACACCCTACATTGCCAGCATCTAAACGCCTGTCAGGGTGCATTTTCAGGCTGCGTCTTTGTTTCGGGGAGGTACATTCCCCGAAGCCTTACACATCCTTCATCATCCTGCTATATTCTCTCTCGGCTTTTTATAAATGCCCTCAATTCTAAACCCTATGCACATCTCAAATCCTAAGCCCTAGGCCCAAAATCCTAGGGCCTATAATCGTAAAACTCCAAGGGGGTAGGACTGCTGTCCTCACATGTCACCATTATGTCACAGGACCAGGGTCTAGGGTTCAGGGCTGAGGTCTTGGGCCTCTGGGTTTAGGGCTTAGGGTGTTGGGTTTTGCGCTTGGAGTTTAGGGTTTTGGGTTTAGGGTTTTGGGTTTAGAGCTTGGAGTTTAGGGTTTAGGTTTAGGGTACCAAAAAGGGCCCATGAGTAGCCCCATGATTACAGTGTATTTTAGGTTGGGCTCCCACCCCGAATAGTGACCACAAGCGTATATTATATATATACATATATATATATATACGTATATACATTTTTTAATATACCACTGTTAGTGGGTGGGGGCCTAACCCAAACTGTATTGCGGCCCCCAAAGGTTTAGAAACCCCGACGTCGAGATATGCGTAGGATATGCGGGCAAAGGAAGGTGCAGAGCTCAACCCTAAACCCTTAGACCCCAAACCTGAACTCAAACCCTGAACTCAAAACCCATAACCTTCAAACCCTAAACCTAGACCCTATACCCTTAAACCTAAAACGCAAACCTTACTCCGTAAACCCTACACCTACACCCTACAGCCCTTTAAAATCCTAAACCCAAGGTTCGAAAGGCCCCGCCCGCATGGCAGTTGCCGTGCCGACCCTAACTAAACCCTAAACCCTAAACCCAATCAACCCTAAATCCTAAACCCTAAGCCCCTAAACCCAATCAACCCTAAACCCTAAATCCTAAACCCTAAACCCAATCAACCCTAAACCGAGGTACCGGACAGAACTTAGAGTTGGCGGGTGTCCGGCGCGGTTGCCCGGAGGGTTTGGGATTTAGGGTTCAGGGCTAGGGTTTAGGGTTTGGGTTAGGGTCTAGTGTTTGGGTATGAGGGCTGTGGGATTAGAGTTTATTTGGGGTTATATTGAGATAATGGAAAAGAACATGGAAACTACTATAATGGGGTTGTTTGGGGTTTAGGGTGTGGGGTTTAGGGTTCAGGGCTATGGCTAGGGTTTAGGGTTCAGGGTTCAGGGTTCAGGATTTTGGGCTTAGTGTTTCGGGTCCAGGGTTTAGGGCTTGGGGATTAGGGATTAGGGTCTAGTGTTTGGGTATGAGGGCTTGTGGATTAGAGTTTATGAGGGTTTAAGGTTTTGAGTTTAGGTTGGGGGCTGAGGGTTCAGGGCTTCGAGTTTGCGATTTATATAGTGCTCAGGGTTTAGGGCTTAGAGTTTACTTTTTCCTCCTTTCGATCTAGGGTGAGCTCAAACATGAGTCATTGGCAGACTTGTTGTTGCTTCCCAGTCAACTAAAGCACCCTAAAGAAAATACGGCCCAGCCAGGCACCGAGAGTCCCTAAACCTCCAACACAGTAACTCCCCACAGCCCCTACCGCCTGCGCCCTGTAAGCCCCTCATCCTTCAACCTATGCCCATGAATCCTAGGCCCTAAACCCCAACCTAAGCCATAAACCCTCATCCCTAAACCCTGAATCCTGAAGCCCTAAACTCTAGACTCTAAACCCTAAACTCTAAACCTCTAAACCCTAATGGTGATACCCATCCCTAAACCCTGAATCCTGGAGCCCAACCTTGGCTGTGACCGAGGCGTGCCCGCGCTGCTTGTGCCCGCTCGCTTGGGGGCTTCAACGCGCGGAGCTTGGAGTTCAGGGCTTTTGGGTTCTGGGTTTAGGCTTCATGCATACATACTCCCAGATGGGAGTTTCCCAAAATTAGGGGTACCGTTTTGGGGCTACCTTTAATAAGGGTTAATGTTGACTTCGTATTAATGACACCCCCTCAATCTATCTCCGTCCCGGGTGACCCCCGGAATAATAATGCCAGAAATGTACTTTGGAAAGCGCATTTAGAGGTAATCAAAATCTAAATAAAATCGTTGTCACTACAAAAAAACACTTTGGTGGATTTTATATAACTGTGTTCCGGGATCGGGATTTTATAAATCTAGGGGTAGTTCTTAATATGAAGTCAACATTAGAGTATATTGTGGTCTATAGTGGGTTCCCCTTATTTAGGGAAACTACCATATTCCCTACTAACCCTAAGCCCTACTTTTGCTTTTGGCTGCAACTCGAGCTGTTGGCCTGCCGCCCTACGCCTGAATACAAACCCCACCTATACGTATGTAGTTGTGGGTTCAGGGTTTAGGGTTTAGGGTAGGGGGCTTAGGGTTTAGGATTATTTATGCCACTACACAAAACCTTCCTAAGGTATCCCCTGATTTTGGGAAAGCCTTCCTCGGATTGGGTTTGGGAGTCTGTAGTTCAAGGATCAGGGGACTCAAAGAGTAGGTTTCAGGGACCCTTCAAAGGGGTTATAGGGATATCAGGATATGTCGGATTCAGGCAGGGTTCAGCGTTGGAGGGACTTAGCAGGTTGATAACAGAGAAAACTAGGGTTACCAAAAGGCTTATAGGGGTAGAAGTCTACTTACTGAGCCCCCTTTGACTCTCCAAGTATACGAAAGATCTTTTTACATTGGGGTCGGTATAGGTGCGCCTCCTCATGGAGACCCCCAAATAATCTTCAGAAGTGGAGGTCTGTTGAATCTCTAGTAGTGAACACCCTTCAGCCATTCAGCCACCCCCAAGAAAAACCAGGGGCATGTGGTTTTGGGGCTTCGGAAAAACATCTTGTACTCTGATTCAAAAACTGCAGACTCCAATTCCTGTTTCTCCCCCTTGGCAAAATTTTCTTTACACATGACTTACCACAATCCCACTAGACATCCTATAGCGGTCCTTACAAGGAAGCCATAGTTCCCTATAATGTTGGATCCTGATTACTGTAAGGCCCCGCCCCCCTCCCCAAACAAAACTAGGTCCCTAATTAGTGGAGGGGGGGTACCCACCCCCCCCCCCAAGCGAATCTGGATCTTAGGTTTTAATAACATTTCAATAGGACGGAGCAGGATCGGCTCGGATCCTCGGTTTATTAAAAAATCAATAGGATTCAATAGGATGGATCAGGATCGGCTAGCCTGAGATCCTGGAAGCCTGGCTTTAAATGGTAAGCCTTTAAAATGAAAAGGTTTCAGGCTTCTGCGTTTTTAGGCGGTCCCGGATCTGACGGATAATTGAGCACCCCCACAACATTCGTATTGTGAGGATCCGGGCAGCTGCTGGACTACCCCTTAGGAAAAATGATTGCTAGGCCTTCTTGGACAAGCGGGTTCATAAGAAATCTATAGTTTGGGATCTGGCCTGAAACCTTAGAATCCGAAGCTCTGAGGTTTCAAGATAAGGAAACCTGAGATCCTGGAAGCTTAGCTTTAAATGGTAAGCCTTTAAAATGAAAAGGTTTCAGGTTTCTGCGATTTTTCGCGGTCCCGGATCTGACGGATAATTGAGCACCCCCANNCCTTAGGAAAAATGATTGCTAGGCCTCTTTGGACAAACGGATTCATAAGAAATCTATAGTTTTGGATCTGGCCTAAACCTTAGAATCCGAAGCTTCCATGCTCAGGACTCAGGACAAGGGGTTCTAGTCTAAGTAACAAACAGCAGCTTGGATTAGGACCTCTAAACTAAATACTTACTGCTTGCCATGCTTTTCAAAGCAAATTAGGCTGACTTGTTCTACCTACTTATTCTCAGAATTATTGTATTTGGCCGCGCAACTTCGCACAATTGAGCACCCCCAAATGAATCCTGGGGTGCTGAATAATTTCGGCGAAACTTCGCACAATTGAGAACCCCCACACTAATCGGGAGCTAACATTAGCCTGAAGTCATAAACTCTCAGACAAGTGCAACATAAACTTCCCTTTTAAACCCAAAGTGTACGCATAATTCCCGAAACCCAAATCCAGACTCCGGATCAATAAGCCACCTCCCCTTGATAAGGATTATGATGGAGATCTTAAGGTGCAGGCCCTTAAAAGGAGGGGGTTATCAATCATGGGTCAACATTAAGCCCCTGCAACTTAAATCCTCAGAGCCTGCAGAACCCCCAACGCTCTCAAGCAAGCACAGGGGCGACCCCGACCACAGCCGCGATGGCAATTCTGAGCTTGCGCACGCCAGGTGCGTTCTTTTGGGATTTGAGGCTTCAAGGTTCTTATGTAAAATAGGGTCCGGGGTCAGGGCTGAGAGCAGTGTAAACGGAGGGTTTTTGCCACAATCTTTGCAGACCGCGCTCAGGAGTGCAAGCGCTTTGGGTGTTGACATGCTGTGACTTCAAGCTTTCCACGGTGCGCATCAGGATCGTGTAAGTGGGCCTTGCGGTTTTAGATGTTCAAGGCTGGCTCATTCAATCTTCAAACTACAATGCAAAACCATAAAAGCTTGTTAAAAAGGACAGTAGCAGTCTCAGCGCCTTTCCTTGGGTTCTCACGTTTCGATATCCTTGACAAACCCTGAACCCTCACTTGCTTTGGACCTTTGAGTCCAGACGCCTGAAGGCCTCAAAGAGGCTATGGGGCATCCTGCCAATGCCGACGGGTTTCGGAGCCTGCTCGAGCTACTGTCTAAACCCTATTATAAGCCCTAAAGTCTGTAGCCCCGGTTAAGGAGATAGAATATGGGGTATGTGGGGATCTTATTATAAGGTACCCGAAGCCGTACTCTGTCTACTTAAGGGGGACTATAAACCTCAAAAACAAACCCTTTAACCCTAATGAGGGTTTTACCTAAGCTCAGGCCTGGGAGTTAGAGCTTTAAACCTCATGTAAACCCTAGACTGGTAATACAAGTAGGACAGTAACAACAGTAAAAACAGTAAAGCATGGTAATAGGAACATAGGCCCTAAACAGCTAGGGCTTAGTGTTTGAGGTTGGGGGGCTTCTAAGAGCCTGGACTCTGGGTTTCCGGATGACTTGGCGTTCGGGGCATTTTTTAGAGTTTAGGGGGGCGTGTACTGAACTGGGCAAGCATGAGAGGGAATATGAGCACTGATAGCCCCGCATCACATAAATTTGGTCTTGTGTGAAAGGCACCGCACTTGGAGGATCAGGGGCACTTAGTAAGCAAGTTAATAATGAGGAGAACTGGGGTTAGTATATGGACGATGGCCCATGGGGGTCGTTGTATCTTTTTCAACAAGCTTTTGGTCCGGTCCTTGATCATTCGATCACTGGAAACCATCTTTCGTAAACTCTGTCAGTCTTCTTATCCTTCTTCCAGGATACCTAATCCTAAACTCCGTAGACGGAAGCCCTAAACGCTAACCCTAAGCCCCAAACCCTAAACCCTAAGCACTAAACACTAAACACTAGCTGCTTCCAGCCTTTTTCACCCCAGAACCCATTGAACAATCATCTCCAAGGAGCCTCCCAATCTGGCTCGCTTACCCCCACCCTGATATTAAACCGGCCAAACCTTTGAATTAATTTTCCCCAACATATTGATAATTTACCACACTGCCAATTTTAAGTACTAGAGAGGTGGATACTAGGGGGAGGTGATTAATACTGAGCCCCATGTAGGCCCATCTTGAAGGGACGGTAGTCCACAAAGGACCGCTTCAGATTCCAATTGACGGAAGGTAGGATGTACTAGTTCAATGCAGTTGTGTAGTTGCGATACCCTAAATCCTTAATCCCAAAAACCCAAGACAAACCTGAATCGTAATTCCCTAAAGCCTATACCCTAAATCCCTAAAGCCTAAACCCTAAACCATGCATCCTTAACCCCTGAAACCCAAAAAGGAACCGGACATTAAATTTCCGCGAGGGTTCTGGGGCAGGTATAGATAGAGTGAAGGGTCTGAACCTGAAAGTTTGGCCGCGCAACCCTAAACCGTAAACCGTTGGGGGATTTCTCAAAAATTGACGGTGCTATTTTGGGTGGTCCCCACAATCAGGACTAAAGTTTTTTCGGGATTTGTATTGGATCCCCCTATTTTGGGAAACTACCATTGAGGGTTTAGGGTTTACGGTTTATAGGGTGTAAAATTGGCGTTAAGCCTAAAGTTCCGTTAGCCTTGCACCCTAGGGGCCGTAACGAGCAGGGATGCTGTACAGGAATAGAAGGTGGACTAATGTGATTGGGAAACCAGAATACGTATTACGCACCCATGCTATTCTAACTTAAGTCAAGTTACCTAACAGCAAACGAGACCAGCAAACCCACAAAGCTGGTAGGATGTCTGATATGCTCAACAATCTGTCTTAATGAGCCCAAACCTGCGGTATTAAGGTGTATGCAAACAAGCAAATATCCATTGGGATAATATGTACCTTCATTAACCCTAAATACTAAACCCTAAACCCTAAAAACCCAAATCCTAAACTCTGTACCCTATGCAATCAACAGTTGCGCCATCAACAGTGGAGAAAAGGCGCCGTATACAAAAGGAAAACCCTAAGCGTTAGCCCTAGACTAGACCCCAAAGCCTAAACACCAAACCCTAAACCCCAACTCGCTAACTCTGAACCCTAAGCCCTAGCCCTAAACACTAAGCCCTAAATCCCAAACCCTGAATTCTAAACGCTAAGCAAGCTTAACCTTGCGAAGCAGAGTAGGTTCCGCGAAGTGTTCTTTCAGCTCGAGAATCGAGCCACGCAAGTTCTTTAAAGCAGCTGTTAGTGTGCAGGGTTAGTGGTATAATGATGCTAAATCTAGACATACCCAGCCTATACCTATCTATCTATCTATTTGTACACATAAAAATATATATATATATATACATTCTAGATATGAAGGGCATTTTTGCATACATTATGTATAGAGGTGTCTGGGGACATGTGTTGTTCAGGGATCTGGAGAGGGAGGGTCTAGCTCCCCCGTATCCCCCTTGAATTAACCCCCGAAAGGTAACCTCTGAATTAGGGTGGTCCAGGGTAAGTAGAGCAAAATTCGCCAAAAGTTGGGGTCCAAGGGCGGGTAGTATGGGGCGAGGGGTTAGGATAATCCCTGAGGTAGAACCCCCCTCATCCCCTCACTTCAAATATGTCTATCGCTTGAAAGCTTTTGGGGCTTTGGAATGGCGTGTTGAACCGTGTTGTGTGGAGGCATGTTTCATTTTAAGGGTAAGCGTCTTTGTGTGCTATTCCCCAGGGGCACCTCTGTTCTGAGAACCGCCCATGCTAGTCCCCAGATTTTGTCCCAAAGTCTATTCTCAGGTATGTTAACAGCCCAACTACGTACTTTGGGGCTTGGGCCTCAGGATTTTCGGAAAATTTCCTTCATGGCCACAGGTAGCCTGTTTAAGCCAAAGATGCACCTCGCAGGCAGCAGACAAAAGAAGCTTCCCAGGATTTTTGAAGCTTTGTCAGGTTTTGGTGTTTGGGCTAAGGACTTAGGGTCTTCAGGATACCAAGAAGCTTAATGGCCTAAACCTATAGCCCCCCTTAAGTAGCCATTTTACAATAAGATCCTCATGTACCCCATATTTTATCTACTAAAGGGGGACTGTAAACCTCGGTCCTTACAGCAACTACTGTATTACCACAATAGGTAATAGGAAGTATAGTTTTAATCGTTCCCTTACTAAAGCCCCTTTTGAGGAGCGCTACTGCAAGGGGGAAAGACCCAACCAATGGTATTTTTTGGATTGCACGGTATAGAACTGCTAGGAAGAATTTTGTGGTTGGCCTGCGCTTTTTTGACACAAGTACTTCGTGTGATTTAGCCTCCACTGACAGAGTCCTATGGTAGCTTCCAAGATGGAACAACCCTGACAACGCAGCCCCAGTATGCGGATTCGTGACGCATACGGGCCATGTGAAGAATTTCAGAAGCGCCAGCTTCACCTCCATCCCAAATCGCAAAAGCGTCGTCGGCATCTGGGCTCCAGCGCTGGGGATGTGTTTATGGGAGCAACATGGATGAGCACGGGTGCTAGCATGCTTTTTGTTTGGAAATGAGGGGCGCTAGGACTTGAGCTGCTTGTTTGAACCATGTTGGGCTTGTCCATGTGCATCGCTTGCAGATGTACAGCGAAGTCATGCACCATGCACGCCTTCAAGCTTGTTCAGCCAGTAGCACCTACGAACTACAATGCCGGAACATAGACTTCGTGTCACTAGAAGCTCTACTGACCTTTTGGGTAGTTGTGTGTCACCGCCGGAGAAGCCGTGGGCTCAGACGCAGCACCGGTTTTGTTGAATAGTGCGGTTTTGAGCCCAATAATATTCACGGAGATACAAGTGAAAAAGAACAAGGAACACGATATGGAAGCTAGGTTGGTATAGAGGTTTGTAGGGGTAATGTTTGGGTCAGTCCCCCTCCCAGTAAAAATCTTCAACGGGGTTTTTGTAAGCCGCAATTTTACCGCCTATTCCCGATCACAACAACGGTTATTGCTATGGGTCCCACTGTATAAACACAACGTAAGGTTCTCTGTTTGAGGGAAGCCGAAACACGCTGCCCATCCTTCTTCGAGCTTCTCATCTGTGATCCGTGCTACAAAGGCCAAGAGGCCGAGTGGGCAGCACTGGACAGCACTGGACCCTGACCCTAAACTAGAATCCTTAAACGTCTAAAGCCTGATCCTGAAGCGCTACCACTTAAAGCACAATCCCTGAAGCCTAAACTGTGGGTACTGCCCCACTCTGTAGCAGTTGGAGAATTTTGTAGAATATGGATAGTCTGATTCTATATAGCCTTAAATGTGACCCCTAATATAGACTGTTACAGGGTGGGGGCAGTATCCAAACCCTAAACCCTAAACCCCAAACCCTAAATCCTAAACCCCAAACCCTGAACCCTAAATCCTAACCTTAAGCCCTCAACACCACACAGGTCCCAAGCTGTTGCCGCTTGAGTGCCGAGCAGCTCGCAGCAATGGCTTTGGACGTAGGCGGGCCAAGGGTTTAGGGGTTTCAGGGTTTAAGGCTCAGGGTTTTCAGGGGGTTCAGGCTTAGGGGGTTAGTTTTCAAGGGTTTAGGGTTCAGGGTTTTAGGGGTTTTGGGTTTAGGGGTTTAAGGTTTAGGGTTTGGGTTTTTGGGGGGGTTTAGGATTTGGGATTCAGGGGTTTAGGGGTTTGGGCTTAAGGGTTTAGACCCAACTTCGCGTCTGACAGCCTTGGACTGAGCACGTGTGAGAGAGAGAGGGTTCAGAGTCTAGGGTGTACCCTCCCGGAAACGAACATGGAAACCCAAAAAGGGCCCTATAAAGACTACAGTCCCCTTAAAGGGGGGCTATATGGGTTTCCATGTTAGTTTGGGGGAGTGTAGTGTTTGGGGCACTCGGGGTTTGGGATTATTGGAGCTCATGGGTTTGGAGACTAGGGTTCTTGTTGAACAGCATCTTGCGTCGAATGTGTACGTACTTTGCGCTATACATTATACATGTAAATCAGCACATGTGTATATACATACATATATATATATATACATATGGGTGGTTGTCAATATTCTGTTCCCTTTTGGGGTCCTTGGTATAATACGGCACCTAATATTTAGGGTGCCCAAAAAGGGACCATAATTTTGACAACCACCCATATACTTACCCAAAACCAATACTATAATTACTATTTCTCCCAAAACCCAAGTACCTAATTATTGG
>CAJNIZ010028413.1:0-14683 GCA_905231905.1 Symbiodinium pilosum
ACAAGGAGGCGCAGTTCATGTTCCCAACCGCATGAGAGGCCAATTGAATTTTTGCACATGATGGGGCTGACCGAACTTCTGCTTCGGTAGAGAAAGATTGTGTGAGCTGCAGGGTAGGGCGAGTGGTGATTTTCTGCATTTGCCGTAGCAGGGATTGCCATAGCTTCGTTTGTTTTTGCCAGGTGCACTTATTTGCGCATATCCATGCCTTTCTCCCTTCTAAACATGGTTTGCAAGCAGAAGCAGCTGCAAGTGAAGCTTCCTGCCAGCACCTTGTCAAGGTCCCCCTACAGTAGCTACTCAGAGGATCTTGGGGGGGAACTTTAGGAGCACATGCTAGGAACCCTGCAGCAAGATTCATCGTTGCCCTTGTGTGGCAATGAGCTGCCGCTTGTCTGAGCTGCCATGGAAGCGCTGCCTCATGGCTCTGCAGATCCGCAGAGGCGTTCGATTTCTGCTTCTGGACAATAGGAACTTCTCAATCTTATTGCGTTAATTTAGCTGCACAATGCTGCACATCGCGCTGGGCCTGTGACAGTGCCTTCTTTCAAAAAAAGAACGAGCCCATTTGTAATGAAGCCCTTTCTGTGGCACGTAGGTGCGTGAAGCATGTGCAATAAGGCGGGGGCCAACGGAGCATGTAACAGGGGGAGTGGAGCACAGCGACAAACCCGCCGGGGTTGACATGGGCACATGTGGGTCCTTTGTGGGATGTGCGCATTTCAAAAGAATGTCCGAAGATTTTATGAAAACACTCCTGCAGCTAGCCTTGAGGTGGCCCTTCTAAGCTCAATAGACTCGACATGCTGTAGGGTGCTGCTAGAGATTTCCTGGCCGCACGCAAGGAGGAGGGAGAAGAGCGGAGGGACTACCATATCAGTAGCTAGGGCACCTAACATCACCTAACAACCCTCTGGAGTTTTGGTTCCGCCTGCCAGTTGTGTATGTGAGGCCAAGCAACGGCCACCCTGTTCAGCCGCAACAACTCCCACCAGACCCAAAGTGCGCCGAGGACGGCTTCCATCAACTTGTGGGGTTTGGACTCTAAACTGGGTCAATGTTAGGTTATACTTTGGGGGTATCGAAAGGATCCTTTTTTTCCTGGGCAATGTGGGCGAAGTACACTTTAGAGACCTCTGTTAGTAAAAGCTCCCTTTGAGAATGTATAGTTGGTGGCAATTTTGCCAAGGCCATGTTTGGGCCTTGTATGAAACATGACTTCTGATCCCTGGCAAGGATGGAGAGGAGGAGAACCAGGAGATTCCAATGCTGCCCAGGCATTCCAAGCCGGTCGCAGACAAGACTCTGATATGCAAGAAGGCTCTTAGTTATGCTTCTGCATGCATAAAGTTGCGTGACCATAAAACTGGTTGGAGCTGTGCACCCATTGACGTATAGGCTGCGGCTTATCAAAAAGTGCATAAGTGAGAAACAGAGGAGTGAGAGTGCAAGCAGAATATGCAGTCGGCGACAGATGTTCTGGGTGGCCGGCATTGCTTTGCCGGTTTCCCTGCTCTTCTTTATCTGCTGCATCTTTCCGCTGCTTTCAGCAACCTGGTTGGCTTTGATGCGACTGCTTCGACCGCCAGAGTGCCCACAGCACATGCGGCATGCCTTGTGCAACTGGGGGCGCTTCTACGGAGGCACATCTGGCGATCCTGGTTCACTAAGACCTTCGAGCAGTAACCCTTTATGGGTGGATCCGAATTCAACAACCGCACATCAGAACATGGTAGATCTCATTGGTCTGCTCCAGAAGGGTGAGCCAGAAGATGCCCATGAGAACTTGTGCCACCTGATAGCTGAATGGTTGCCCAAAGTCGGAATGAACGGGCTTATCGACTTGATGTCGGGCATGGAGCAGGCTAGAGAACATGACTATGGCGAGGTGGGGAGCATTCAAACCAATAGCTTGCAGACACATGTTAACGCGGGGATGCTAATTCTGCACTTCCAGGTGTGGGGAGTTAACTTGAACGACTTCTCGAGTGGTCTTCTGGATATTTCGGGCGACTGGAAGCATGATTTGGGTGCTTTCGTAATTGCACGCCTCGACCCAAGTTTGCTGCTGCTGCTGCTTGATTGCAGAAAACCGCTGTGTTCGTGATGCTCAAGGGCATGGAGTTCAGTACCATAAGCGTCTCATTGAAGTGTGCCCCAAGTGAGGAACGACAGCGGCTACCTCTGGCACGCAGCACCTTGCTTGGCTAAGCAGCCCTTTTTAGCTCTTCTACGTTTCTGCGGTGCTCCGCTTTGGGCGAAGACTGCTCTGTTTGGAAATGATGTGGACAGTTTGTTCGAGTTTGTCCCATGAGAGCTGGCTGTAACAAGGTTACGCAGTACTGTTTGACGTACATTGGCTGAACAAGGGGACCCCAACATAGATCCTAATATACTATAGTCTTTATTATGGGGACCCCCAATAACAAGGTACACCTAGTTTTGGGGAAGCCGAATCCCTAAACCCTATAAAGGTACCCCTGATTTTGGGAAACAATTTTGGAAAGCATGTGACTTTTTGGGGTTTCGGGTTTAGTAAGGGATTTAACTTTCTTACAATAAGAATGCCTATCAGAACATGCAACTGCTTGTGGTTAAAGCTTCGCTGCACGGTTTAGGGTTTAGGGCCCTGAATCTTTGTCAGGAAGCTGCCTGTGCATCGAGCCAGGTATAGATATACGCAATTTGCATGTGATGCCGACAAACCCCAAAGAACGTACCACTATATCTATCTATAAACATTTATATATACGAGGAAGAATAATCATTGTGAGGGGGATTGGGAGGGACGCATTACCCCAGTTTCCAGTGCAGTGTCCATTTGCTTTTCCATTTGATTCTCCATAACTCTCATGGACCTCATATCACCCGCGGTTCTGAGAAACGTGGGCCCGCAACGCATCGCCTGCTGCCCTGAAGCCCTTGCACAGCTGGCCCGGCCTCCACAGCTGATGGAGAACCATGGGTGTAGGGTGCAGGGTTTAATCAGGCTGGATCCGTCAGATGAAGGAGGTATCAAATTGAGAAGAACATGGAACATGAAAACTTGGGTTATAGACCCTAAACCCAAAGCCCTAGCCCTAAACCCCCCACCCTTACTTGCAAGGTGGAAGTGGCCGGTTCCTTGAAGCTTGGCGGTGCGCCACTGCATGCAGTCACTTGGACGGCCATGCTTGCCTTCCTGGAGGCCTGAGCCTTGCAAAATGGGGGTGGGGGGGGCATATGAACTATACTCTAAATTGTTTAAAGGGAGGTACTATAGGGGATTATATAGCTAGGAGTTTAGACTATAGCTCATATAACCCCCACCATAGTACCATTACATAATTGGAGGGTCAGGGGGACTTCGTAAGTAGGTTAACACGGACCATAACCTGGGTTGCTATAGGGGTTATTTACCTTACTGAGTCCCCCTGCCCTCCAAGCATAGTACCATTGAATGTATGGGGGTTTCCCTAAATTAGGGGTACCCTTCTTGGGGGTCCCCATAATAAGGACTAAAGTATTCTGGGGTCTATATTGGGGTCCCCCTATTTAGGGAAACTAGCATATTAGTGGGAAGAATGGGGAAGATAAATTGTTAGGGGGCGGGCGGGGGGTTAAGCATAGTTTCCATTTAATGTTCCGTGTTCCTTTTCATTTGGTTCTCCATTATTATCATGGATGCCTATATAACCCATGGTTCAGATTGGCCCGTGTTTGGTTCTTCTTGTACATTTTGCATAGTTAAAGTCACTGTCACTCTGCATTTCGTGGGGTTTTGGACCACAGCGGTTGCGCAGTTTTCGAGCCATGGCCAAGCCAGCCCAATGCGCAAAACATGCTTAAGGTGAAACACTGACTCTGCCTTTGGGAAAACAACAATTACGCCAGCTACAGTAAGAGGCCGTATTTAACTATTGCACCTGCAAGCCCTTCAGCTGGCCGGGCTCTTCCTCTTCAATGTTAATTGTGCCAAGGGTCTCTAGGGACTCCCCTTGCATAGATGAGGTGACAGCAGTGTCTTTAACTAGTTGCAATTTGAACCGTGACATGACCACAAGGGCTGCAGTGCGGCAGCAGTGTTTCAGCCCAGGAACACGCCTGAGTTTGAGCTTGGCACGGGTGTTAAAGCGTTGCCTCAGCGTGCTCCTAGCTGGTGTCTGTCCGTAGAAGCCATTACCCCCGTGCCCCAAGCCAGTGCGACGAGGCCTCAAAGTGGACCAATGCGCTTTTTGGATCCAATTTCAGCCGAGCCGGTTTTTCGCATGCAGTCGACTGCAAAGCTGCTTCTATCTTGCACAGCATGCACAGCGAGCTTTTGATTGTGAGATTGAAAGCAGCCGAGGGTGATAGCACACAGTACTCATCGGAAGCCAACTCCTAGAAAACCGTCAGCTAGTGTGAGCGCAGTTCAACCCAGACACTCCGTTCCAAATTTGCTCAGCGTGTTACGTATGTGTATATGTGACTGGATGTGACTCTAAATCCTTTATATATAAAGATAATGGAAAATAAAATGAAAACTACTATATAGTATATCGGGCTAAAATGGGTATAACGGAAAAACGGAAAAGTTATAGTATATTTGAGTATTCATTATTACCAACCCCTTTTATATAGTGGTCGGGACTCAGGTCTGGTCTCTGGAGCTTCGCAATGACAAGAATTTGCCTCGGCTTTAAGGTGCGGGGACCCCATCCCCAATGGACCACAGGCCTGTAGAAGGCAGTCTCACGTTTTGGAGCGGTTTCTATCATAGAAAGAGTGACGCAATTTTGTAAGGCAACCTGGTGCGTTTGGCTCATCATGTCTGTAGCCTTAGCCTGCCCTGGCTGTGTCATGTGTCGAGCTTAATTCAGTGCGTGCTGATCTGCTCTCAAGGCTGTCAGGCATGATGCTTTCCTTTCTGCAGGAAAAGGTGAATCAGTCGCAACGGCATCTTGCAATTTTCGATGCCAAAGCAACCTCTCATTCTGTCCTGGACAGGATCTGCCAGGCCTCTTCGTGCACTGCATTCACGGCTTTGGGCATGGCGCTATGCTGGCGGGCATTGCGCTGGGGCTTGATGAAGGCAGGTCACCATTATTACTAGACTAATAATGTTATTGCTATTATTACTCTTACTCTTTTTAATGCTACTATTACTTTTTAGGCAAAGGATGTGAAGGATATTATCTCTCAACCCATGATTGGCCACCCTTCTTAGCAAAGAGGATAGGAGGGTCTTCCTTACATGTCCTCACTAGGTCGTAGCACAACCTTCGTCAAGGACAGCGATCAGCCTATACGGGCCGGCCGACCTGCGAGCGAGTGCGCAATGGCACTGCGGGGTTTGAGCTGACGCCGCAGATGCTGGACAACGCCCTGAGAATCTGCCACTCAAGTCCATCACGCCAGCTTGGTGCCGGGACTTGAAGATGTTTATCACTTATGAGTCATGAGGCTAATGGATGTTACGAGTTTATGATGGCTTTCACGCGGTTCTATCTGCTTCATGCTCCCTTACATCCTACGTCATCTGCGCCCATGAAACTGATGAAGAGCCCCCTTGCTCAGTAATAGCTGTCAGGCATCCAGCCGAGCTAAGGCTACATTTGTGCGGGAGGTGCTTTCATGGAGTTCTGGAAGACGCGTGGTGGTGCAAACTGGGTCGCTGAGTATGACGGGGACTCCCTACCATCAAAACCTGTCACAGAGGTTCAGCTGTTGAAGACATGGTCCGGTTCCAGCAGGCCCTCCAAGGCAGGACCTTTGCTCGCAGCGTGATGGCCTTGTCTGTAAAGTGAGGTTTTTCCCTCCGGTGTTTTTTTCCCTCTTTTCCCACGGCCTGCTGAGCAGTGCGTCCTGAGTTTGGCCTATAGTCCTTGGCTCTCTAAGCATTTCGAGTGGTGGTCTCCAGGATGCCTGCTTCCTTCTACTAGGGGATTGTACGCAGTATCAGTCCTGCTTTGCCGGCTCCAGTTGCTTTGAACTGTGGCTGGGTTTCTTTTCAGGAGCTGCCATCGACGAATGTCTTGGTGTTGTGGTTCACTTCTCTAGAGGGAATGGAAGTGGGAGAAACTGAATCAACATCTTGCTTGCGTTCTGTTGCTGCAAACGTCCTGACGGGAATGTTTGTGATGGCGTGCGTGCATTGCCAGGCAGACGAGAGCTTGAAGACATGGATGTGACTTGGCTACCCACTACTCTTCACTCGCCCATAAACGTGCCACAAACAGAGTATCCGCACTCATAAGCACCCATCTTTGCTTGTGACGTCTCATGCTAAGACCATACAGGCCCCTAACATGGCGTGCGGTCATTGTCTTTCAAATCCTCGCACCAAGGAACTGTCGCTGGGTTGTATGATAAATCAAGCTTTCAGGTTTGAGCACACCTGTGCCTTTGCCAACTTCTCGGCCGCCTGTTTTCGATTCGAGCCGGGGTTTGGCGTTGAGCTACAGTGCACCGATGCCCTTCAGAATGCTTTGTGTTTGTGCCCAGGGTTCAGGTGCATGATCATGGTAAAAGAACGGGAACTGCGGAGAGGAAGAGCGTAGGAAGTTCCACCTGGAAGCTAGATGCAACCAAAATGTGTAGAGGTGCTGGGATACCGTGCGACATACTTGCCAGGCACTTCTAGATGCGGGTTCTAGAAAGATTGCAGAAGAAGTTAGGAAGATCCCCTTGACAAGCCGAGGTCCCAGCAGTTCCGCAAGCTTGCCAATGTGCCTCTGTACGAGCCCTGCACGCAGAGTGAGTGGAGCTCCAGAATTACTTGGGATTTGGAGCACCTACGTGGATGCATCCTCGGACGCTCCTTCACTCTGTAGCTGGAGTGCATCTAAGAAGCTCTCACCTTGATTGCGTGGTGTTGTGGAATAGTGAAAGACTCCAAGCTCGTGCATCCTGCAGATGTCTCCAGATCTTTCTGCCCCCGCAATCAATTGGTTTAGGTGTTGGAGCATACAAAATTTAGCAGAACTCGAAAGCCTTCCGCCGATATGATTGCCCATCCGCCTGCATCGAGAGATGTCTCGACATCTTGGGCTGGGAGCGTTTTGACCATGTAAGCACCTGCAACGGCCATGGCAACCCAAACACAGCAAAATGAGCCGAGATTATGTTTTGCGAGGCTGTGATGCAGCTGTCTCTTTAAAACGACCAAAACTGCAGAGCCTAATCCTCACCTAATGTTTTTGCAGCAGTTCATGACCCCCAAGAGTCCTCTCGCACTGCGTTCGGAATCCCTATCCAATTCCTCTTCGAGGTATCCAGACTTCGACTTATGGCGTTATGGGCGCCTTGCCAGAGGTTTGGCGACTGAGAGGTCTAACGAGCGGCTTCCGACACTGATGGAGTGGTGCTCAATGTACGAGCCTGCAGGTCTGGGTGCGCAGTGCGTAGATGTGTGTAGGTAGGGTACCAATGGTGGTAGTGGTAGTAGTAACTATTGCAGTTCTAAGGTGTACTCAATTTTCAGTAAGTCAGAAGACCATGAGAAGTATGCAGGCCCAAGTAAGGTGGATACTCAGAAGAAGGATCCCTTAGAAGCCGCTGGTACTTCTTGCTAGTTTCAATGTTTGATAACGTTTGCGTAGATCTGTTGCAAGGGCATTAAACTTGCCTGCCACTTCTTCAAAGGGCGCCATTCAGCTGTGCAGTTACAAGATGTTAGAGTCTGCATGTTGCTCGTTCCGTTTCTTCCTGAACCTGCAAGGCCTGAACAACAGCCGTGGCAAAGCATGGCAGCTTGACTAAAAATGAGGGGGTTTGTCGTGATTCGGGTACCGGCAGAGCTTCGGTTGTTTGAGATGTTGTGGACCGGCAAGGAGCGACGTTGACATGAAGTTTCCGTTGCTGCCGCACGTACGCTCCTACGGGAACTGGTTGGCCTGCATCGCCGGCAGCATGTCGCATGTGGCCTTCATAGCCTCTCAAATGCAACAGCAACCATGCGCACCTTCAGGGCCCTGTAGCCTGACAATGTGATATTTGAAAGCCCAGAAACCTTGAGAACAAGCCTTCTTAGTGAGTTGGGGCGAAGGTTGAAGGCGAGGCAGTCAGGAACGCAGTTGTCCACGACCATTGTGGACAGATCGGCGACCTGCAGCCGAGAAGAAATTGGTAGAAGCGGTCCTTGTGGCGCTGTGCTGCTTCTACCCCTGGGGTTTAGGGGTTATTGTTTAGGGTTTTACTTGTTCGTGTGTCCTGGGGTGGCAGTGCATCCTGGATTTAGGCAAATGCACCCGCACAATAGGGCAAGGTGGCACAATGGGGTGCATCATGCCGCACATTCATCTTGTAGACTCGGCCCCCAAGATGGTCCCACTGTGCCTGAGCTGGGACAAAAGCTCGGGTAGGGTTACGGTTATATTAGAATTGATGCGATTTATCGCATGTGCCAGATTATGGGAAACGAAATTGAAAAGAGTAGAAAACGATTCCGTAGCAAATAAAAGATAACGAGTTAAATTGCATAGGCCGGCCTTTAGTCTAGGCTTTTTTCGCCGATCACTTGCCCGTTTGGCTACATTGGTTTAAGCTTGCAAGGCACGGCCGGCAGCTGTGCATCAAGATCGGCTTAAGCCGGCATCTGACCAACATATCAGATTTGCACATTTGGCCGGTCAAGCTTCTCGAGCAGGAGACAATTCCGCATTCGTGAGATTTCGTGACCTAGCGAACTGCTGCAACCAGCATCATCTCTAGCCGCCCGCCTCTTCATCTTGGACCCGTATATGGATCCTCTGCCAGAGCACTCTCTGCACTTCTTGGACGTGGAGCCTCAAACCACTTAGCTCCACGACTCGATGTGTCATGGATACAGCGACCACGGACCCTGCCATGTCACGCACTGCGCACGAAAATAGACTATTCGCCATCTAGCTGGAGTGAGACCGTGGGTGCCTGCATGCAAATGCAGCACGCAGTAGCTTTCACGGCGATACCCCACCTTCTGGTGGTCGCTACCTGTGCAGATCCTGACAAGCAAAAAGAGATGCTTCATGCAGTCCAGGAAATCCGCAAGAATAGGAATAGGACATGTTTTGGAATGCTGTGGCTGTCTGCTGTGGCCATATCTCTACCTCAAACTAACATCGCCTGCTTTGCCATGTGCAGCTACGAACTCTCCATGTCTCTTTTCCCTATTGCAGCGATGTTTTCGGCCAAACTGCCACTGCACTGGTTTTGTTTGTGCCTACCGTTTGCCAGCGCCACCTTGCCAGCACTGGAGATCGATGATGAATGTCAAAGTGGAGAGTGTGCACTCGAAGCAATCCAACTGAAAGGCGAGATGGCAGAGCATTTGGATGCGGATGAGGGGTGTCAGGATGTCAGATCCGGTGACTGCTTAGTCGACGTTGTTTGGGCAAAGAATGAGGGTATCCGTGGACATCCTGATTGGTATCCCGGGCTTTCACCTGAGTCCAGACTCTTGGCATAGTTGACAAACAATTTGGGGTCTTGCGGCGCACCAGGTTGAAGCTTACTTCAGCATGAATACGAGGAATAGGTTAGTTGATGTTAGTTGGCAGGGTAAGAAAACAACAGCTTTCAACCATGTAATATCCTATCCTACGCATATTGCACTTTATATGTAGCATGCTAGATATCACTAGTGTGTTGAAACATTCCTGCTCCTACAGGCCTGTTGCCGTGATAATGAAGATGGGTTTTCTTGGTGTTGCTGAAGCTACTTGGAGAGGCTGCGCTTCTGAAACGCTTTTGTAGACCTGACTTCGCCTCAGGTGAATAGCTCAATCAATCTCTTCTCAAGCTGTTTAAATCAGATCGTAGTACCGAGTCGGCAGAAGGCTGCAACCTGCACATGGTCTGTTGTCACAATGATGGCCCCTCTTTGCTTGCATGGACACCTAATATTCGGGGATACCAAAATCGGACCATAATTTCGAAATTTTGGAACAACCCACATACTGTCCTTTTAGGCTTGGGCTGAGCATCCTCCTGCTCCAAGCCTACGGCAGATGATACCAAGCATTACAGGTACAAGTGCCCAAATTTATCCCCTCCCCCTGATATGAAACCCTCCCCCCCCACCCCAACATCAAACATTCCCAATATATTATAATATACCACAGTGGGAGTTTTTTTTATTGGGGGGTGGGGGGGGTTCATCTTAGGGGGAGACTACTTGTGCCCCAGATGTAGCTTCATTGGAGCCATAGTACGCCAAACCCTACACCCTAAACCCTAAACATTATACCCCAAACACCAAAGCCCAAACCCTAAACGCCAAACCCTTGAATATGGCTCATTTGATGCTCCAAGGCATGGCAGATTTCCAATGCCAACTTTACAAGGCCAACCCTGCGAAGTGCCCGAAGCCCTGCAGCGCTCCCTGCCCGGGCCCTGTGCGGCAGCCAAGCAAAGCTCCTGAAAGGGAAGCTCCTACTTGCGAATCTTGTCAACCTAAAACACTTTTGGTTGCTTGGAGGGCATAACTCTTCAGACGTGATCTTGCGCAGCGGATCCTTGAGGGAGCTTGGTGGAAGGGGGCAGCCAGTTTCGTAACTGAGAGAGTGTTGGGAAGCATTGTAGGAAATTGGGTGCTGAACTCCTAGTATCCCCTTAATAAGCCCCTGTTGTAGTCCCCTATATAATGCCTTATATAAACTCCCTTTAAAGACTGTTACGGCATCAGCTTCCAGGCTCCCTTGGAGCAGCTCCCTCACGAATTCCCCGACGGTGGATACTAAAAAGCCTGCATCTTGACCCTAGGTAAATGGGGAGTATGGTAGTACAGTATATTGAGGTCATGAAGATTTTTAGTATCAGCAGTAAGACAAGGAGGGCAAGGAACAACCAGATGCTTGCCTTTGCGTCTTCGACATTGACCGGACGTTGACCTCTAAGCAAGGTCAGCAGGTGCCTTGGCCAAGGGCTTGCGCATGATTACTGTATGTGCGGGTTTCCCAACGTTGGGGGGTGGGATCTACTACGTAGGGGTTGTAGGGGGATTATTTTCCCTTACTTCCTAGCCCCTACTAAGTTGTATGCAACTGTTGTTTTGTGATGCTTCCCGTAGCTGTCGATTTATACATAGTCGCATGAGATGCCGACCTGCTGTGATGTGATCGGTCCTTGCCAGAGCTACTTACGAAAGTTACGAAAGACTTCAGGATGTTTGCCCTGGTTCCAGTCCGTCTGCTGGCATCGTTGACACCGCATATGGGGGCGGTGACTTGGTGCTGTCAGCCCTCGGAGCCGCGGGCAACTCGGCCGAAGTTGCGAAAGAGGTTCCCCTCAACAGGGGCATGACAGCGGAGTCACAGAGGGAACATAGTCATGTGTGAAAGACACGGGACGTTCAAAGCATGCGCCTTGTACCTGGCATTTGAACCCTGGTGGTGATTCCTGGGCCTGCATCTTCAAGGCGCGAGGCTGTCAATGCTGCTGTTGCATTCCGGAGATGGAAAAGCAGAAGTAGAGCGTCAAGCCAAAGATTTCGCCAGAATTGTGATGTTTGGTACCATGGTCCAAGCTATGTCGTGTTAGCACACCAACTTGCAGCCCAAGCCTTTGTGAGGCATGGCCGGGACATTTTGCCAGAAGTGCTACTTGGGCCTCTGCTCGCACGGAGATGGCAGCGGTGCCAACTCCAGAGAGCGCAAGGATGGAGCGGAGACCCAATAAGATGTGCTAGCTTCTGAGGGATGTTTTTTTTTCTTTTTTTTCTCAAGGGTTTGTTTATTTTGGGGTTCGAATGCTGTGGTTGGATGCAGAATGAGTTTGAGTGCTACCCATGCTAAAAACCATGGCGGTCATCATGGGCTTGGTGCGCTTCTTCATTCATCTTTGCAGCACCCTTGTTCATATCCCTGCGCACACCGCTTTATGGAATATGGTGCAATGACTGCTCCCAGGAACTTCTGCAAGGAAGGTACATGATCAGTCTCGGATGGTGCAGTGAGGTGGAAGGCACATCTCGGATACACTGCCCACTGTCCCGATTTTCCACCAACACCAGGTATCACAAAGGCAGGCATCGCTCACGTCAAAGCTGCGGCGTTCAAGCTCCAAAAGCTGCAGCCCAAATTGTCAGGGGGCTCAAAAGGTGGGATGAAGGGTTAAAGGATCCTTAGTATGTACTCTACTCTATTGGGGCTTACTTCCTATACCCCACCTTCCTTCATCCCACCTTTTGAGCCCTTTGAGATTGACCAGAACCACCTTAATTGAAGTTACTACATTGGGAAAACCATGTTACTTACTATATTGGGGAAACCATAGTAATTCCTATTTTTGGGAAAGTAAATACATTCCAATAAAAAGCTAGTTCAACCTATTCTCTGCCCTGAGTGAGCTGCAAGCTGCACTGAGCAACCAGGAGCTACTTCAGAAAGCCGCCTCCTAAGTTGAAGTGGTGAGGAGCGAAGCGACGCTACATTGGGGTGCTGCTAAGGAACTTAAGTTAAGTTACCATAATGGGGATACATATATATATATATATTAATGTGGTCTATAGTGACTGAAAGTAAGTTTGTTTTTTAAACCGCAGCCCAGTACGGTGAGCGTCTCTGCAGATCTGTTGCCTTCGCATATTGAGTCTGAGCTAGGTTTTACGCAGTGAAGCCATGGACAATTTCAAGATGAAGCCCTACAATGCAGCATGGAGTGCCACCTGGCTCTCTTGTGATCTCCAGTTACTATCCTTACTACTATCATGAATGGTATTATTGTTACCATCATTTGTATTTTTATAGCAATTATTTTAGTAGTAGTATGGATGCGCCACAGCCACTGACTGATAAAGCGGAAAGTTTGCCGGGCCAGCTTGCTGTGCAAATGTATCTGAGGACATGAAGCTCCTGTCCGCAGCTTAGGAAATGGTTTTATCAGGCCACTGCAGCAACGCAAACTCTTCAAGAGGTCCATGGTGCTCTACTGCTTGAGGTCCCCTTTTGTGGTAGCACAGCCAGATGGACGCAAGCAGGATGCTGTGTTTCAAATTTTGGAATGGTGCATATCTCAGATTTTGGAGCCTTTGCATGTTGGTATGGATTTTTCAGAGGAAGCTGCCAAAGCTGCTCCAAGGTATGCAGTGCAAGAAGTTTGTATTCCGAGACCTGGTGGCACATGAGGGTTCCCCAAAATTATGGGTCCCTTTTTGGGTTGGATGCTATAATAAGGATTATAATTGTGGGGGGTCTAGATTGGGTTCCCCCTATTTTGGGATATACCACATCAGGTGAAGCGTGGTCTGACTGCTCATGGCTTTGTGATTGTGCGGCCTGCGTAACCAAAGGTGCGAGCATGAAGCCAGGTAATGGAAAGGGTGTTCGATAGGGTACATTTTCGAGCCACCGAATTCCATGTATGCATTAGCGGGCTGAGGAAGGGCAACACATACTTTTTCGATGACAAAGACGTGAACATCCGCCCATTCAGAGGCATCTTGGGCAACATGTTTCACGGACTGTGCGGGGATACGGTTGACGCAAGCCAACAAGACTTTTCCGCGTGCCTCTGCCGGTTAAAAAAAAACATGCATGACAATAGCGAAATGGAATGCTCTCATGCCGTCACAGTGCAGGCTCTCAATTTACCAGGCTTCCTTCACGTCTACAAAACCCTTGCTCTGGTATGTAACTCTCTTCCGTTCGACGCTGTTAAGTTCTATTCTATACTGCAACACACTATTTGAAGTGTCAGTGCAGGCCCGCGATTCCTGGGCAGCGCATCCAGACTTCTATATAGATACACACAAACACATAGATCTATGACTGCAAATGCTCATGGCATAATTGAGAACATGACATGCCATGAATTGCAGGCACTGGTTTGAATGCTCGCCAGATCTCCTGCAACTCCAGAGATCCCAAGCTTGGATGGGGTGAGGTTGGCGACTTGACGGCACTTCTGCTAGAAGGTGGATAAGGGAGTTGGTTTTTCCGAAAAAGAGGGATACATGTTTGGAGGTCCTTGTATGGAAAGGAATCCCGCGTTTCAGGGGTAGCTTTTTGGGCACCAGCTTTCTGGAAACTACTTCAACAGGCAGAAGGACACAGGTTCTGTTGATAAACCAGCTGGGAAGAAACAAAGGCGAGCTGAAGATGGGGTAACATTTGGGAGTTGACTACCGGAAGTATGAAAGTAGAAAGTCCTCCTAATCCCTTCCCTGCTTCTATTCCGAACAATTCAAAACGTATTTGTAGCTATGCCCAAAGTTCCAAATCATGGCTCCTAGTGTTCTTGTGGAAAATGGTGCGCATATTCGTGAGCTATGAAGCTTTAAGCCAAGCAGCTATATAGACCAGTGGCCACCCCTTTTCAGCTGCAAGCCTGCGGCAGGAAACTCTTCACCAATTTCAGAGCCTGCTTGGGTGATGATGTTATGCTGGAGTATGCCGTAGGTACAGCTGCAATTGCCCCGCGAGAGCAGCCCAGTAGTGACCCATTGGTATAAGTACCTCAGCTCGCAATTGAGCTAACCTCTAGATCCCCAAACCTGACCCCGCGGGCGGGTTCAGTTGAGCTCAATTTCCTTGCGAGGCTTTTGTGGTGCCACAGTGTCTGAGATTACGGACGACAAGGGCATAACCGTGTGCAAGGCACGGGTAGGGTTTTGGAGAGTATCACCAGGTGGTTGGTTGTCAAAATTATGGTCCCTTTTTGGGGTACCCTAAATATTAGGGGCCGTATTATAATAGGGACCCAAAAAGGGGCCATAATTTTGACAACCACCCAGGTCTTTATG
>CAJNIZ010028413.1:14783-71351 GCA_905231905.1 Symbiodinium pilosum
GTATCACCAGGTGGTTGGTTGTCAAAATTATGGTCCCTTTTTGGGGTACCCTAAATATTAGGGGCCGTATTATAATAGGGACCCAAAAAGGGGCCATAATTTTGACAACCACCCAGGTCTTTATGCTCCGCATTTGCAACCTCTTGTGGCCGAAGCCTGCGACATGATCATATGATCACCCCTCACAAGCCAAACTCGGTTCCAGTATATTGGGGTGATATTGGGGTATANNNNAGTGTATTATAGTAGATTATGGTATATATTATAGCATACCATGGTACATAATATAGTATATTACAGTAGTATTGGTAGAGGGGCTGACAGGTCCCCAGGCCCTCTTGGCATCATAGCCACAAGTTTTCTCATTGGCTCATTCGGCGGCAGAACATATTAAAGCCCTAGTGGTCCTAGTGCCTGTTCCCCATATTGCCCAAGTGCAGAAATGCTGCGCAAGCTTCAAAGATGACACTGTATATGCTTTCCCGAACTGAAGCGTATTCGCCCGCGTGTTGGAAACAAGCCTTGTCAGGACAGGAGAGGGATACAATGAAGATGCCATTTCAGGTGTTACTCATGCTGGCAGGGTTATTCTAGCAAGAACTAACTTCTCGTGATTGAAATTGTTCATGCCTTACTGTTGATACAAGAACTCCAGCACCACGCTAGGCACATTCTATCTTCGGAAGTAGAAATGCTTCAGGGACTACAGGCGATGCAAGACTTCATCCATCAACAGTACTGCCCCTGCTAGATCAACTGCCAATGGACCGAGTGGTCGGCCTGGAATGGATGCTCTAAGAGCTGCGGTGGTGGATTTCAGACACTCCGCAACTGAAATTACCGGGGATGATTTGGGAGTTTGGAAAAATTACCCCAGCAATGGAGAATTAACTGGAACATGAAATGGAAACCCAAATTCACACGGACTTCTTTTCAGGGGGGGTCTGCATTAGCGTTAGCATCAGTATTGGTATTAGTTGCGCTGAATGAGGGACAGGGTTGAACCTCTGTAGCTCTGCTTTCTGAGAAGGGATGAAGAGCATGTGGCTTTAGTTTCAGCGCTGCAGATCCCATCAAAACATGCTGGCCCCCAACACTTGACATTCACGAAGCGTATCAGAAAACAATATCCAGATCCTGCATGAGGACAAATACTTCACTTGACATTAAATGCAGTTCCCATGCAAGGGTGCGTCTCAGTCAGACGCGAAACAAAGGCAATTGCCTGAGAAAAGTTACCATGTAGGGACCTTGCAGAAGCCCTTATGTACCCCTTCGTGTCACCCCACGGTCCCGTATACCTTTAGATGCCCATATATGCCCCTTATATATACTTCCCCCATTGAAGGCTCCCTCCTGTAGTTGGTTCTACAAGATGCATGCCCTCTCACCTGCAATTTGGAGATCTCCAGGAGACCTCTGCTGTTAATACGCACCCATCACATGTAAGAAAACAAGGCGTGACAGAGTTGACATATTCTTTGTACTTCCCGAGATGCAGACTCGCATGTTTCAAGCTAAGATAGAAGCCTCAAGGTGGGTAATCCTGTTCCTTTTTGACTGGTATTCATTCTTAGACAACCTCCGGTGGAAACCAGATAGACCTGAGCGTCCCACAGGATTATGTAAATTCCCCCTCCCCCCCTGACGACATTCATAAATCCGGTCTATACTTGGCTCCTTTGTCTCTGGAAGCTGCCGCAAAGCATTCCTGGAAACTCCTAGGACCCGGAGCCGCGGCGTGCTGATCAAGGCTAGGAACGGAGGGCAGGACAGCCTGCAATGCCTGCACGCAGCAGTTTGGGCAGGATGACTCTTTCTCGTCGTTGTGCAGTGGGTGCGCAATGAACCGTGTCATCACATCACTATGATGATGATGATGAACTTTGCAATTCTGTGCTTCTGTCAATATGTCAAAGATGCGCTTGACTGTTAGCGCTGCTCTTGCCGTCGCCGCTTGCAGAACAATCACAGGAGTGCCCCGGCCGCGGCATTGACGGGCAGGACGCATGGTAGACCAGCATGGGTAGCCGAGAGAGCTAAGCTGCTTTAACACAAGGGTGTGGGGGTCTGCTAGACATTGCCGGCAATCTTGGCGCTATGCAAATCTTAAAAGCTCGGAATCTCTTCTTGTTCTAGGCCTAAAGTACACCTGACAGCCCACAAGGACTGCAACGTGGAGGCCTGCCCCACAACAACTACGACTACGACTACCACTACGACAACAACGACAACAACAACAACAACCACCGCAGAGGCTCCAAACAATGCCGAGGAGGCAGCGAGCCCCAGCGACGACGAGGTCATTCCAGAGCAGGCACCAAGTCCCAAACAAGTTGCTAGCAGCATGTCCCAGAGCATTGAGTGCTGCTTCGAGGAAGAGGTCTCCGCATGACTGCTAGCGGCTAGCGGCCTTACACGCGGGCTGTGAAGCGAGCCTTTTGGAGGGTGCCTACTGTGTGGCATTCATGAGGAGCAGCACAGCCAGCGAGGCTGGACTTCGGGGCACAGCGCCAGAAGTCAGTTGGGCATGTGCCAAGAGCTATGCCTGTGTACAAAGCACAATGAGACCTTCTGTCTTGGCATATACCCATGCATAGGGACAATAGGCCGCGTTTTCAAGCGGAGCTGCCTCTGCAACTCCTGGCTGACTGCGAGCCAGCAGTTTGGATTAGTGATCATCAGTGATCAAATTTGTGTTTTTTGCCTCCAGGCACCGGCCCACCTGTAGAGCCCCGGCTGCTAGATGTTCTCGTCGCCGCGCATGGCATCCCAGATTCTTGAGCTTGTTAAAGTTCCGGATTGCCTGACCTAGGTCAGTCAAGCGCCTGCTGCATTGCTGCAGGTACCAGGGAGCTACAGAATATTCGTGGAGGCTAGCAGGTTTTTATACCAGGGTTTTGGGGTTCATCGTGCGCCCCGAAAATGTTTGAGAATGATACCATCTGCTCCCACAGTCTTAAGAAAGCACAATTACAGAGTTCTGGCTGAATGTCGATGGTCGATGAGTTGAGAGCAGCGCTTTCCTGCCAGAGCCAGACATGTGGCTCGAGCTCATGGTAAGCAAGAAAAAGCAATAATTCTTTGTCATCTCCTTGCATCAAGTGCAAGATGGGCTTATCAGCAACAGTGCAAAGACCTCAGAGAGGAGGGTGCTTGGGACTGGGGGGCTTTGAACTGCACATGGCCCTTGTGCGCAGAGCTTAGTGAGCAGAAATGCAAGAGGCAAAGCCCAGCCAGTGCACCCATCATACCATGCGCACAGCACCCAGGCCGCATCAAGTAATCATGATAGTAGCAATTATTAGCATTATTATTATTATTAGTAGTAGTAGTAGTAAAAATAATTCAATAGTAGAAATGTAAATAAATGTCACAACAAATCAGACAGATGCAAAGTATCTTGGAGCTGAGGCAGCTTGCAAGGCTGCGAATTGGTTTGTCGAGGGCACGCAATGCATGTTCTACCTGCTGCCGCCCAAACGTTTATCTCTGTCGAAGGGAGACAAGGTCCCCAACCTGATCAGCAGTCATGGCTTCGTTGCGCACTGAGTTGTCCTGACACGGCAGGCGCATTATCTCACCACATTTTGCATCAAGAGCAGATAGCAGCTTGAAAAGCCGAGGGCATGTTCTTGGTCATGATTGTGACGGAGATCGCTGTGGGTGCTTGCGTCGCCCAGAAGAGCTTGTACCGGTTCAATGACTTGATGGCTTCTATCTCCTCGGGCACGTGTCAGCAGCTTTTTGTCGCGCTAATGGCGAAGTTTGCGGATCCCAAAGCCACCTTCCGGTTTGTCAATGAACGCTGCAAGCTGGTGGATTTTGACGTGAAAGGCCGCATCCGTCTTTGTTCAGATTCACCAGCAGTGTAAGCGTATTCATAAGTAGCGAGCCGCACCAGCAATCCACGTCACTGCTTCAGGCAAGCCCTTGCTTGCGTGGATCTTCCTCTTCTTGGGAATTGACCTTGGCTACTACTGGGCCCACCGCAGTTTGCATGTGCTACACGTTGGATGGGCTGCCCACAGCGCACACCACGCCGGGGAAGTCTCGAGGTTGCAACGTGTTTTCCTGCCCCGTTCTTATAGTCCCCCTTAAGTAGATAGACTAATATTGGAAATATGGGGATCTTACTACAATATAGGTCAATTCCATATTCTACTTAAGGGGGACTAAAGCCTGAAGTTTTGGGAAGTAAGAAGAGGCCCGCGCTGGAGCCTGGCTGCTGAACAAGGCTGAGTCCTGCTGTTAAGATGGAAAGCATAGTAGAGACCCAAAGCGCATTTCGGCCACCGTAAGGTGCTTAGCCACAACTGCCTCCACCCCTTAAAGTGTCTAAAGCATTTCAGGCAGCCGAAACGATGTGTCATATACTATATAGTATAGTTTCCATGTTCTTTTCCATTATCCCTATATAACCCCCCTATAATCCCATATACTATAGACTCTAAACCACTGATCCTTAAACCCAATATACCAAGGACTATAACTTGGCCACTGCGCTTCGGCAGGGAGCTTTGCAGCCAGCCATGACTTGGCTCTTCGCGCTACCCTTGGCCCTGTTCTTTCCGGCAGAGTCCATCCAGATACTGGGCTTTAGGGTTTAAGGGCTAATGGGTTTAGGGTTTATAAGTTTATAATTGTAAATTATAGTATATTGTTTAATTCTCTGAACCTAAAGTATATTATGGTTATATTGTAATTATTTTAGGGCATGTTGGCTTTAGGTTGGGGCTTAATCCCCTCCTAATATTAAACCCAATATGATGTACCACAATGGGGAGTATTTACTATTAGGGGGGTGGGGGGTTTAATATTGGGGGGAGGGGATTGGGGATGTTTAGGGGTGGGGGCCTGCCCCCACCCATGAACAGTCTATGATAGTAGGGGTCATATTATGGGCTCTATATAATCATATGATAATCATAATTCAACTGTTAATGAGCGGGGGCAGTACCCCAGGTTTAGGGATGTTTAAGGGTGGCAACCTAAGGTCCCCTGGACTCTTGCTTAAAGCATGCACCGTGAAACGGCACGCGGGTTGGATTCCAAAGAAGAGGCGAAGCAGGCTGGAAGCGTAATGGGTTCAGGTACTTTAGGAAAGGAGTGAAGAGTCTCAAACATGCCTGAGATTTGAGGGTTTGAATTGGTGCAGGCCTCAATCCTCTGACCCTACTGATAGCGGGAGGCACAATTGCCAGGCTTCTCTACTTGAGGACCTGTTGCGCAGCTGTAGAAAACTACTTGCAATGGTGTGTCTCTGCTTAATGCCAGGCGCGGAAGGGATGCGAAATGGGTTTTGGAATGGCTTTGCTTCTTCCAGGAGCGACTTCCGTGTCAGTGGGCTTTAGGTGTAACAGACTCTCCAGGAGCGTCAAAACTTTGACATGATGTTGGACGGGCGTAAGCCGTTGGAAATTTGACACACTGAACCCCTCAGTACTCATAGAACTTACCAGTAGTCTTAAGCTGCCTTGCGCATTCAAACGGCCACAGTGGGAGGACGCGGCCAAAGTCAAGAACGTGTGTGCATGGGTTTGGTAATGCGTTTCTATACTATGACCCCATCCCAGTTCCCAGGCATGCCTGAGCATACTTGGTAGTTGCACAAAATGGGGAGAACCCCAATACAGACCCCAACATATTATAACCCTTTCTGCGGGGACCCCAAAAGGGTACCCTTGTTTTTGAGAAACCCCCAATTTGCAGCCAAGGATACACTTGCAGCTCAACACTTTGTATCAATTCTGGATACACACCGAACTTTGTGGAAGGCTCGGTCCGCTAGAGTATGTGTTCAACACACCTTTCCACCACAGAATGCATCATCGACCCCCTGGGAATTGCAACTACGGCGGGGTGCTGGTTATTTGGGACCGACTTTTCAGGACATATGAAACTGAAACGGAGCGCTTGGATTACTTTGGCCTAGCGCAGCCAGCTGGGACTTTCAACGCTGTGGACCTGAACCTCCAACACTGGCGCAAGATGGGCCGATTTCATCTCCTTCGCGGCGGCTGCTTCTGGCAGCTGCTACGCTCTTCGGTGTCGAAGCGTCACTGGGATGCAGCTGGCTCCTGAAATATCTAGTGCACAGGTGGCCATTCACGTGAGCAATCCTTGAAAATTGTGGTTTTCATTTTATTTTCCATTATCCCAGTATAACCCGAATATAACCCAATATTACCCCAATGGGTCTTTGCGCCTAGGGGCCAGCCACAAGTTAGCATGGTCGCCGGGTGAGTTGCTGCAGTCCTATGACGCCATGGCAGAAGACAAGAGCTCCTGGAGCTTGCCTGGGAAGGAGGTCTTCAAGCAGTTATGGTACTCTCTACCTGTAGGTATTGCCCATGTGTACTACTAAGGTAGCTGATCAGAATTTGGAAAGTGAGTTGCAGCTAGGATAGTCCATGCGGATCGCGATAGGTCAGACCAAAGTATGGAGGAGCAGAACTTCAACTGAATCTTGGCGGCTATGGAAGGGGGAGCAGCGTGCTTCTTCTGCCAGCTGAAGGGTGCCCACTACCACACTGCAAACATTACATTCCAGAATTTTGAAGCATTCCTTTCAGTGCTCGGTTTTTCATGGCTCAGGATGGGCAAAGCAGCGGCCATCGCGATGTTTTTGGGTGCGTTCCTCTGCTTGCAGAGGGTTGGCAAGCCCGCAGACCGACCCAAACTCCAGCTTCTATGCGCTGCCGCTGGAGGATTTACCTGGCTTCATGCGCTTGGTGGCCCGGCTGTTCATTTCATGAAACTCATAAACCCCAGATGTCCCAGACTTTTTCCTACTTCCTGTTTCATCCTGATTCTTAGGTGACTTCCTGGACACAGGAACCTACCACTCATCATTGGTGGGGCAACTTTGCTTGGCTGCTGCCTTTACCAGTTTGGACATGGGGCTGTTCCCGCGGGGCCAGACATGAAGTGGAGCCATGTTCCACTAGCAGAGGTTCGTGCCCCCGCGTGACGCCTAGACTACCGCTTCCTGCAAAGTAGCCGAATTGGGCACGGTGTTTGGCCGACCAATCGCAAATTATTTAGTCCTGAGCCAGTGTCCGTGGAACTCTGCAGTTGCAAAGCCAGCAGATGCCCGTGGCCTGTGCCTGCTGGTGAGGTGAGGTAATTGGCCGACCCCTGGCAAAGCTGTCAGTGAGAAAGGTGCTCGTGAATCATGCTGTTTTTGAGTCAGGGTCGCACACGCTCAGCAGGGCGAACAGAAGTTGATTTATTAATACTCTTGTCGTTATTAATATCACTACTACTAAGCATTACCACTACGGATATTGCTATTATTGGGCTTAGGAGATCTGAAAACTGGGGGGCTGGGGCCGCAGCCAAGCCTCGCGATACGTTGCGTATCTTTGCCCTGGCAGAAGTGTGTGCAGCAGTAAACTGCCATTCTTGTTGGTTCCGCTAGTAATTAATAGTAATGTAACAGTAACAGAAATAGTAGTAATAGTAGAAGCTATCGTAATGATATTGATAATAGTAATTCATGGTACCTACTTCCCTTGTTGGCTCAGGTAGTCGTCCTTTGATGAACAACTATAGAGGGTGAGGCCACAAATGAAGGGAGAGCAGGCAACATGCGAAGCTGGGGGACTTTGTTGCAAGAGTTGTCACACATTCTGCTGGCAGCTGCTCAAGCACTGATACCGGGCAGCCGACAGCGTGTGACAACTTGTTTGTCAGGTCCGCACTTACGGACACTGGAGGCAGTGAACCTTGTGATTGCAAGCTTTGCTGCCTTGTTCTTGAAAGGCGCCTGAATTGGCTTGCATAAGCTGAGGAAGGATGGAGCCCTTGCTGGGGCCTCTGGCTTCCTTGGTCAACCCACTCTCAGTCTCTTTTCCGATGTGGTTGGCCTGCGTCGCGATGAAGGCCCGTTGGGACATTTTGGCAGGATTGGCGTGGGTTATGTCAGTGGTCAGCCTCCTGGCAGGAGATTGGCTTACAAGCAGCTGACCTTGGTGCTAGCCTTACTTGGAGGTACCATTCAACCCCACAGTCGTTTTGGTTATGATGCCGGTCCCCATCGGGTAAGAGAGTTGACTTCATGTGTTGCTATATTCAGTCGGAAGCTCAAATCTCTGAGGCGTGACCTGGGCATGCCGTTTTCTGAAGGAGCTGCCAAGTCGAACTGGTCAAAGAGTACTGTACAAGAACCAGTTGGATCACAAGGACATTGCGTCAAGCTCCCTGTGTTTGTCAGAAGTGCTAAGTAGCGCTTGAGATGGGAGCGGCTGGAAGTGCTTCGCCTGTTGCCGAGTCTTGGAAGGATATGATGTTCCTCTCCATAAATTCTGTCATCGAGGCTGTTTTCAGCTGCCACATCCTCAAGATGATGTCCCTTGAGCTGCATATACCTCTCTTCCAGATCGGCAAACTTGCATTCTGCATCCACCCTGACTATCTCATGCCCAGCACCAAAGGTGGACTTCACCTTTGGTTGTTCGCAGCTGGAGCTCCTTCACCATTTTGACTGGACCTCTGGCCTTACTGCGCCACGGCTGAAACCCAGTAGAAGTAGGCAATTATGCTGCAAAGAAAACAGACCCTTAGGCAGAGTCAAGACCTGCGGTATGGGTCAACTAAGTTTCTTATATTGTTACTGCCTTCATCTTTACCCTTTTACCCCTGAAACAAGGCCAAAAGTCTCACCATGGATGCAAGAACCTGCAGCCAGGCAGAGCAAGCCTGCACATACTCATATTACGGTTCAACGCCCAGGAAATCCAGCAACAGAAACCAATGAAGCAACAGCATTCATCTTCTAGTTATGTAGGAGTACTAGGTCACTACAAGCAAGGACACCCCTAGGTGGATAGTTACCAGGTTGGTACCCTCATATAAGGCTAATGTAGGAATCATGGGGCCATATGAGGTTTATATAGGCCTTCTTTAAGGGTACCCACCTGATAACTACCCACCTGGGGGTTTCCTTGATACAAGGAGTGTTATAATTACATTTGACACGGAGACAACAGGCTGTGGCCTGGTTTCATGTTTTGGTACCTGTGGAGAGGGGGGGTCTTTCTGATATCGATGTCTGAGGTTGATCGTTCTTCTCAATGACATGCTTTATGCTCCAGCCCATCGCAGCTGGCCTGCGAGACATCTATCCATGGAGTGCATGGCAGAAGTTGCAGACCTTGAGCATTGGAGGATTGCATTTTGCAATTAATTGCTTCTGTTTTTTTCCGAGCAAGGCTTGCTACATCATCCATCCGTGTACCCCTACATTCACAAGCACCATCATCGATCAGTGTATCCCACACGCGGCAACATCGATGCTCGCAACGAGCACCCAGTGGAGCAGCTGAAGCCTGGCTGCAAGAGTGCAGTGCCGCATTTTTCCAAGTCTCTTTGGAGCTGTGCTGCTTCGGTCGAAGCAAGGGCTGTGTGTCATTATACTTCACATGTCACTTAAATTTGGACAGTCATGAGCAGATCAGGATTGCAATGGCTTTATGGATGACAGCAGTGCACATCTCCGCCTACACGGTGGGTTTGCACGCTGCGGCGTTGGGTACCCATCTTGCCCTCATGACCACCGGCGCGTCTCTAAACCATGCGGGATATGACTTCGAAATCCGCTTTCTAGGCCAGGGAAGCCGGGAAGCATGCCTAGCCGCATGGGAGGGTGACGGGGGGGCCATGCTTCCATTTGAGCATAAAGCAACAATGATACTATACTCCACTATACCTTTGTTGTCTCTTTTGCAGTTTCACCTTGGAGCCGTAGGTATCTGAGCAGGTGTAGACTGGTATTCCACTGGCGCGCATGAGATGCATCACCGTCGACCCGACAAAAATTTTGGACAGTTCACGATGCTTTGGGAGCCGTGGATGCAGTGCGCATGTGAGATGTCGTGGGTTGCCAGTGTGAGCCAGTCACGTAAGTCAAAGTTGCCCATGACTGACGCATCAAGGACAAACTCATGGGAACGTATATTCCCTACTTGCACGACGAGGGGGCGGAACCAAAGAAAAGCGAGCAGGAACAGAAGTGTGATTAGGGTGCTGAGTGCACCGTGCTGCGCCTAACCATGTAGCTGCAGAGCAGCCTGAATTTGCATGCCCTGGACAACACTGGCCTGTGCTAGTGTCCATGACCGGCGAGCAGCAGGTTTGGCTTTGAGATTGTCAGCGCCTTTGAGGCACCGGCTAATAGGCCGAATGCACACGAAGCTGAAGTTAAATAGGTGTCGGAGTCATATCATGCGAAGATATGCGAAGGTAGATGAGCAGTATTGGTTTCCAATTAGTGCGCAGTGCTCATCCAGACAGTCACTCTTTCGCTTACGCGGGCTTCGTGTTGTCTTGCGCGAGATCCTGCCACTTGCTGCCAGTGCGCCGATATGCGCCGATGCAATGTAGATACCATAGTTCGTCAGCATCGGGTGCCCCTGTGGCCTGTTTTGATTCTTTTTGGATTTTCCGTTGGATGTTGTGGCAATGTGCTACTGGTGCAGAGGGGAAGCTATGGCAATACATTAGCCGGCAACAGTTCGCAGCTCAGCTGCGGGCCAAAAAGTGTTCCCCAGATGCCCTTGCCAATGATGGCCATTGACTGGGTTGCTGTTAAGGAACTTAAATTAAGTTACTATATTGGGGAAACCCTTTTATTTATTGTATATATATATATACCCATTATGGTAACTTAATTTAAGTTCCTTAGCAGCAACCCAGTTGATCCACTGCCGGTGTTGGATGTGTGAAGCAATACTGGCAGTTTATTGCTGGCCTTGAGTGCTCAAGCTACCTGCAGGTTGACAGCAAAGCAGTTAGCATCCTGTAGTTGCCCGGGCCCCAGCCGCACACACACACGCACACACAAAACATTGTCTCCTCATCATGGCAAGGAAGTGGGTGATTGAGAGGGTCACACAACCCCAGCGAGAATGGGCTGGCCCTGCAGCTGCATGGCCTTCACCAGGCATCAGGAAGCTTTTCTTTGAGGATGCTTAAGGTGACAGGCATCACCCCCTCACAGCAACCACAGATGCATAAACGTGTAGGGCTGCAATTCCACCTAGCTTGCTTTTTCTGATGGTGAAATGAAGGAAGCCAGTAAGTTTTTCCGTAGATGGGTTGGTGCTTGTGGCTCAAGAATGGGGCCATGCTACGTGACTCGTTTCTCCGCAGCTGTAGTCTCTCAAACAAGGAGACATGGAGTGGTTGAGTACTGCGCTCGCCCCTCTTTCCGAGGGTGCAGATGGCAGCCATGGATATGGGCTTCGTAGGCCCCAGAGCAGCAATGGCAGCTGTGCAGCATTTTCTTCTCAGTCCTTTATGGTGTCTTCTGCAAATGCCTGGAATATCTTGTGGCCGTCGATTCGAGGTACATGTGGCCAAGCCTCAACCAATTCACTGGCGTGCTCAAGCAGTCTCAGCACCATGGCTCCGGAAGATTCCGAGGAAGTGTGCCTCAGCCGCACAGTCAGCCATCCAGAAGCCGTTGGGCCGTTGGGCGTGGATCTGCATTTGGTAGCAGTTTCCTTTGCATATTCCATTTCTTGGCCACTTGAGTCTCCCTTTTAAGACCCGTATAACCCTGTAGAATCCGAAAATACCCTAAAATACCATGCAGGGCCCTCTAATTTGGTAATTGCTACGCGCTGATTCTTCTCTGGGTTCAGGCCCGGGGTCTCAGATGATCATTTCGACGACCTCTACAGTCCTCGCAGACTAGCCTCCCTGCGTGAAGGGATGCGGATAGGAGACTTGGTGCAGAATTCGTTTATGCGCTTCATGTTTTATTTTTGTTGGCACACATCAGGACAGGACAAGCCTAACACAATGGAATAGTTGAATAGCCTTTGTTTACTTGCTTGCCCGCCTAAACTTGCCATACCCCCAGCACCTACTGCATGCAGACACCTGGGTGGATGTATTCATCCAACGCTTCAGGACGTAGATCTCTGCGAATAGCCGCAGAGATGGAGCACAAGCCTTTCTTAGATTTGGTGCCTCGGCTCTCTATAACCCCTATGTGGTAGTTTCCCAAAATAGGGGGACCCCATTATAGACCCCAAAATACCATAGTCCTTATTATAGGGACCCCAAAAAGGTACCCCTAATTTTGGGAAACCCCCACATAGCCCCCAAAATTTTTAACCTATGTATACCTGCTGTAGCCCCTATCATAACCCCTCGACCCTTGGGTCAGAGGCGACCCCTTCGGGCCTTCAATGGGCTGGATTTTTTGAAGGGTACTTCTCCCAGATGAGCAATCTCAATTTCTGAAACTGGGATATATAGGGGACTGCTAGAGGGTTTGCTTTGGGGGCATACTAAGGGTTTACACTTTTTCTCATATTCGTTTCTGCCACACCACAGTTATGGAAGCCCACAAGCCATAGCATGGGATACTCAAGATTAGCATCACCAGCAAGGAGGACACCTTTGCAGCTCCATGCCCCTGAGGCCTTACACGGTGGTTTGGACGATTCCCCCATATATAAAGCCTTTATACCCCGTATATTACCTTATATGCCCACTATAACCCCTGGAATTGCCCTATATAGCCCCTATATTACCTATATACCCACTTTAAGCCTATAATAACCCCATATAGGCCTGATATTTCCCTATGTATACATAATTTTGATGTTAACCACTTGGCATGATGTGGATTTTCTGAGGGTCTCTCTCTATGTTGCGTTTTTCTACCAAAGAGAGGCCCTCTGTCTCCAGCCAAAGTATCCAGCACCGTGCTTAACATCAACAGAACGGTCAGTGTTTTTGTTTAGCATTGCTACTTGCTCTGCATGCGCTCTGCATGCAAGACTTGCACAGACGTACTCACTGAGGCACGGCCGCATGTGGGGTTGCACCCCTTAGAGGAAGGCAGATCCTTCTTCATAGATGATGCGCCATGGCTCAAGCAGAGTCTTGCTCTTTGGAGTTCTGGTTTGTACATCCCTACCGCCTTCTCTGTCGGACCTCAAGCTCAGCCCCACCTCTACTGGGTTGCAGTTAATGAGTTTAAGTTCAGTTACTATAATAAGGAAACCCAAATTATTTCCAAAATACCCACATTATTATGGTCAACTTAAGTTCCTTAACAGCAGGCCAGTCTCGGCCGTATACGCGCATTCCAATGGCATCTTCACGGAACACAAAGGAACAGTTTAGCTGCACGGACATCATATACGGTGGGAACGCACAAGGTTGGTAATAATCCCTATAACATGGCCCTATAAAAACCCCCAATATAGATCAGTGTCCGTATAATTTTCGATGTTCTTTTTCATGTGATTCTCTCTAATAAGCCCCCCCGCCCCCACACAGACAAAGTTGAAAGTGTGCTGCAAAACAAAATCTATATAGTCTTAGGATTTCTTAGGGCTAGTTCCATTTTTTAGCTGGTTCCTTTTGCGGCAAGCATACGTAATGAGACGCGGGGGACTGACTGCTGCCCATTTACAGGATGCTGCGAGGCAGTTTGGGTATGCTGCATTTCGAGCTGATTCAAGTGACTGCTTAGGGGCCTCGTGAGCAATAGTGATGGTAACCGGATGTTTAGGATCCTAGCCGTGCCTGCAGAGCCATCCACTTGCCGAAGCTCTACCACTCTCTACATATCCCCATATACTCCTATATAGCCCATATACCCTTGTGTAACCCGTTTATATCTCCCATATACATTACTGGTCTGTGACTCTGAGCGCGCTTGAGGCCGACCTGGTGTGTTCCACGCCCATCTCAGATTCGGACCAAGCGACCGATTCAGGAGCTGCAACAATGAGGGCAATGGCCAGAAATAAGATATGACGCAGACACAAAACTTTATGTTCAAGCAGGCATGAGAATCAAAATACCAGCTAGTGGGACTGCGCAATCCGAACTGGAAGCTCTTCCTTAGCCATGTCAGGACGTCATGCGAGATGTCGCTCATCTTCTGCATCTCCGTCGTTTCACCATGTAGCTTTGGTTGTTATGGCCGAAGCTCTTTTTTTTCATAATTTCTGTGCTGAAAGATTTGAGCAGACCCTACATCAGATATAATGTTGTGTGAATGAAGTTCGGAAGAGCCACAAGCTCTAGCAATTTCCCACATTTGGGTTACCCTACGTAGCTGCAAATTTTTAATAGTAGCTCCAGAAGAAGGACCCACGATGTTGAGAAACCCGCAGGTGAAGACGCCAGATAATTCCAGTAACGACCGCCTAGCAGCTCGGCTCGACAATTGGTGTGTTTAACAATTGGTTGTTGTATCACATTTCAGGGTTTCCTTTACATATGATATACTTTTTATACATATATACATACACATGGCCACCTGCCTGCTATCCCACTCACTCACGCACCCCTTGAAAACAGCGTAAACACAACTCAACACAAGCATGTTCGAGGAATCGGGTTTTATGGGTTCCACAGCTTGCCATTGATGCTTTTTGATCTCTCTTAGAGAGCTATGTTTGTCAACCAGCTTTTTTCCCCGGAAGAAGATGCGTTGTTGAAAGGGCTGCTGTTAGAAAAGCGTCTTGTCCTTAGAAACAAAACTTGGAAACCACAAGCGGCTGACTCAATGTGGCCAGAGCCTAGATAAAAGAACGAAGCGTAATTAGAGTTAGAGATCTCCTTTACTTGACAGGTTTTCTGAAAGAATATCAAATAATGGAAATGCGCAAAAAGTGGGATCTCCCCTATTTCCTAGGCTTGAATTGTTTTGAAATGGAGGGTTTTCATACACAAGCTAGATAGACAGAAAGCCACAGAACATCTAACTAGAATTAGGTATCTCCTTATTTCCTAGGCCTGAAAGTTTTTGTACGTGTTTTCTATACCGAATTTTTCTGTACCAAGAGCTCGCTTTCTCAAGTTATACACATTTACAAATCATGAGTTTGCCTCACCTTCGATCATGGGGGGGCGGTGAACATGTATATGAGCCACTGTCAACATTAGCCTTAACTATCAAAAAACCCTAACAGTGGACATAAATGGGTCCCTCTTGTAGCTTACCTTGATATATTCCCTAACCATGTACCAATGTCCAACAAATTATGTAGAAAATGTAGACTGTATCTCATATGTTTTCTTGCTCACTGGAACCTATAGTGTTGCCCCCATTTATGCCAAAACCGGGGTCATAGTACTCGGGGCTATGGCGCTTAGAAGGGGGCAGTAGGTAGACTAATTAGGTTGAAAGATCATCCACGGATGTCTGTGCAGGGGAATGACTTGTATGCAGAGTTTTGGTGAGAGCACAGCATGTAGGTTGTGGACCAAGTTTGCTTTTTTTCTGAGGAACCTGGAGGAAATCTCACCCTGTGTTTCCCGAAGAGCAGGAATACTGACATGATTGCAATCTAGCTTTGTGGCACTGTGTACCGTGCATCACGAAAAGTCTGGTGAATCGGTAAAAATCAAGACGTGTTCAGACAAATTTGACTTTGCGACATGGAGCTGCAGTCCTCTTCTGTGACGAGCCAAGGCCACTCGAGACAACGATAGCCAGTTCAGAGATAACGCAAAAGTAATTGCCCGCGACGTTGCTCGAGTTTTTTCAGGCCGGGCCGTCCAAAAGGATTGATTGTATGGCGGGTTGCTTGGGAATGTGCATGTTTGCCGTGTGCTTGGCAAACCTCAGGCCTCTCAGCCAACATGACACCCAACCCTAGCCTAGCGCCATGCTATACCGTTCGCCCACACCTTCAGACAAACTGGACACTCCTTGTAGATGTTTTCAATCATTGCAGCCCGTCACCGCATCTCAAGTGGCCTCCTGCCCGTCGCAGATGCGAGTTCCAACATTGCAGTTCAGGCAATGAGCAGGTTGATCAGCATCGCTTGGAAATGGCGGCTGTTCTCCGAAGCTGCCAGCTGAGTAATTCTACCAGGTTTTGCAAGGAAGGAGTCGCCCTAGATCAGCGCTGCAAGCTGAGGCTACGCCCGCAGAAACCCTGAGATGGGCTATACGCAAGGGATGTGTTTCCTTGCCGCTGTTGCTTGTGCGTCTGGAGGCCGGCTTCATGTCACAATAAAGATGCAGCGAGTGGAAGTGCAGGGAGTAGAGGCTCTTAAAGAAGCAGAGGGCTCCACCGAAGAAAATCGAAGTCAGGGCACGAATACCCAATGTGAAAGACAGAAATCGACGGTTGTCTGCCGTTGTCCAAGCGCGTAGCGTTGCTGGAGTGCGTTGCGATTACATCTTGGTTTGTTGCATGCTCATGTGGAGACGTGGAGACGCTGCAAAGTTGCGTTGGATGCAGGGCGGCATGATGCCGACCTTCGCTTTTTGCAGTTCATGTCGGATCTCCAGCGGCTTGGCCCAATGTAGCCTTTCTGGATACACTTCGCAGCTCATAATCACAGACTGCGTTGTCGGCAGACGATTTCATGCTGCCTGCAGTCGTTGAGACCAAAGACAAGCAACCTCGAGGCCAAATCCCAGAGTGGTGGATTTTTCGCCCCAGTCCTAGTAATGTGCCAACAACCACCCCGTTCGTCGGTTACGAAAGGTAGCAGATCCGTCTTCCTGGTGAGGTAGGGCCCAATGTGAAATTGATTAACCGCCACCTTCGGACAAAGGCATTGGGTCGCTGCACGATTTCAACCCATTTGGACTAACTAGAGGCCAATATGCGAATAAAGTTTCTGGAAGACACAAGCCACCTGTGCTCAAGCTGAGGACGCTTTGGTCGCCTGGCTTTCCTATGTTGCGCGAGGGCATGCCGATGTTGAAGGAGCAGTTGGGCCAGTGGGACCTGGAGCTGAGCCATCACCTTTTGGAAGGTGTAGGCCACGCGAGACAAGCCGGGATGCTATGGAGCCTACTAATATGGTAATTTCCAGAAACAGGGGAACCCCAATATAGCGCCCAAAATAGTGTAGTCCTTATTATTGGGACCCCCCGAAAGGTATTTCTAGTTTTAGGAAACCTTCATATAGCGTAAGAGTAATGCTTCATGTGGGTTCAGTTGTTGCAGCTGGCCAGGAGGCTTTTGGGGCATCTACAGGATAACGGAAAAGAAAATGGCAACTCCTATACAATATTAGGGGATATATTTGATATATTGGAGTTACATAGGGACGATGGAAGAGAAAGTGGAAACTGCTGACCAAGGACTAGGCCTGACTCTGCACTTCGTTTGTCATTGTTGCTGCAACAAACTTACAGGGGGTCAGTAGGGAATATTGAAAATGTTATATAGAGAGATTGCATTCCCTTATTATTCTGTAAGCCCGAGGGCATGTGTGTGGCTAAGAAAGGCACCAGGTGAGAAATGAAGTATCCTCGTTCACCTTGTAGCGGATTCCACCGAGTATAGTTCCACAAGCTATCCCCAACGTCGTCCTTACGAGGCCTCAATCTCACTGCCGTGCTCCCGACGGCGTGGCTCTCCATGTTCCCCGGTACTAAATGGTGAGTATATGCGATAGTAAGGGGTAGCCACTGCGGCCTTTGGCGCCAGTATGCTTTCCAAATCGAGCAGCAGCAACAGTATCAGTAGCGGTAATGAATGCACTTGTGGCGGTTAGCTCTTTAGTGCCCTTGTGCAAGAGCTCCACATGCGTCGCCAAAAGCGCCACGATGACCACAGGGCACTCACATCTCGACATAAAAACCCACCACGCCCATGCTACCCACCTCCGCTGTAGTTGCAGACCGCCGGAAAGGTGAGTGCAAACCACCCTAGCTAAGGTTCGGGAAGTGGCTACAGTTTGACCAGGTGTTGGAGATTGTGCCCTTCCTAGCATCTGCTGGATTGCCGGGATTTCTTACAGTGACTGTCGTGATCCTCATTTCGCAGCCCAGCAGCCACTGGAAGCCAGTTTGCTTTATGTGAAGACTAAGAGCCGACGGCGTGATTTTCTGAAGTGGCTCTACAGGGCTTCCAAATCGCCACGGTAAAGAAGTGCGATACTAGGGTCTTGCTGTAGCGTATGTAATCGTATGTGGGCTTATGAGCCAGTCAGGTTTTGTGTTTAAGCTTGTTGGGTGCTCTGGTCAGGGGCGGCGGGTATTGCGTACCGTAATCATGTCTCGCAAGATGTGAGAACCAGGACATGGGTCATGTCATCATGTGCTGCTCAGTCGTAATTCCAATTCCACAGCCCGGATGCAAGGGAAAGGCGGTCCAACAGAGGTCCGGCTGAAGAAAGTAGGGTATTCCCTCCAGAGACAATCTCAATCTTTAACGTGCAACTTGCCAAGCAAAGCCTCAACTCTGTTGGCAGCCCCCTGGGGTCAAGCAGTTGTAGAGGTCCTGTGTAGCCGTGCTGTTTTTCGAAGCGAGCCTTCGTGCCAGTCAACTTCAGGTATCGTTCTGAACTCTTGGGCTGCAAGAACCTCGAGGAAGCTCTGCTCTTCTTCAACTCCTTGCGCAAGCGCCCGGCTCCACCAAACTTGCTCTTCCTGTGTCACCAGAAGCTGCCCATGTTCACTCAGCAGGCAGGGGTGCAGTAGTGGTTGTGGTTACGCATGCATTTGAACTCTGGGAGCGGTGACGGTTTCGGTGCCGGTTCCGGTTACGGTGCCCGTCGCCGCTGTCACCGCTCCTGCTACTGCTGACATCCATGTCGTCCAAGTGGCAGTAGCAGCACTTGCAGGAGCAGAAGGCACGTATGTGGCATCCGTCAACCAAGGAGCCAACAGACTTAGGCGTTGCCCTGTTTCCTGAATTCCCATTGGGCAAGGAATCAAAACTGCAGCCGAGCATGCCATCAACTACCCTTCCGAAAGACCCCAGTGCATCAGGGCCCACCGCTAGAAAAGCTGCAGACTGACATGCGATTGGGTTTGAACGTGCATGAAGGACTGCTGCACTATACCCTGACGACCTGAGACTCATTCCTGTGTTCGCAGGTTGGGGTGCCAATGACATGCTGACCTGCCAGTCTTCCGCTTGCGGCTGTTTTCAGAATCTGAGAACAAGCTCTTCTGAGCTCCCACTTCTAGATTCACACGATTTAATTGGCGCTTTTAATTGAGGCACCTTGTCCGGATTGTCCGGGATTTCAATCCTCATGTTCGCCTCGGGCCGGCTCCCCTTTGCCATGCAGCGCGTCAGAAGCAAAGTTGGAGAACGCCAATCCAGTATAGCCAGTGGGGGTTACCTGCCCGGCGCGTTAGTGAGATTTCATGTTTCAGACTTCAAGTTCCGAACCTGCCTGCGGTTTGTCGGACCAGTTCAGAAGCCTGGCGGTGCCTTTTGCAGCGCACAATTTCACAAGTTAAGCAATAGGCGGTTGCGCAAGTAGCTGTTGGTATTGCAAATTCAGGAGCATGGATCGCTGAACTGGTGTCCTCAAAGAACTGCCTAGTCCGAGTCAGACCTGCAGGTTGCGGGTGGTGCGCTGACAACGCCGAGAAAGAAATATGTCTTTTTGTAGGACGCTGAGAGCCCTTGTATTCTCCTATTAAAGTTGTCAGTTGGCGGCCAAGCTGCACAAGACGCTTTCTGCCACATGCCCGGTGGTAGTGTGCGCGTCACCGGGATCACTTCACTCCTGGGTCAAGGATCCAGACTCCATCTCCCCTTACATTTACTGCAAGGGGATGCAAAGCCCTGCGCCGCTGGCAATGCTGCTTTGACAGGGTTGGCGGATTGGTCCGCAAGTTGCTTTGTCAGAGCGGATGATGCTCAAGCCTTCCTTGCTTGTGGTTCTTGAAATGTAGCCAGACCAAAGGCATGCTGCACTTTGTTTCTAGCTTTATTACTCCAGGCCCTTTGAAGGCCAGCTAACAGGCGCGGGCTCCACACCGTTTTGCGCTCCAGCCGCATGGTGACGGCATCACGGTTACTTGTTCACATTTGCCTAAGGCTCCTAGGCTCCTTGTTCAATGGAGGCCTGCCCACTGGCGCGGTGAGCACTCACAGATGCTCATCCAACGAGGTGAGCTCACAGACATTACAACGCCAACCCCGCCTGCACCGGAAGAAGATGTAGGAACATGGCACGATGCCGTAGTAGGGCTGTGGATTCAAGAGGCACAGAAGACAGACGGGAATTGATGCAAGCAGCATTTTCCTCCGTCCGCTGGTCCGGTAACGGACTTCCACGGACGCTTTTTGCAGCCTTCGAGCTTGGCAGCCTGGCAGGAGGTTGAGTTTGAAAAGAGGGGTTCTGCATGTTTGAAGTTCTTGACGTCACCGTCTTTCATTACTTTTTTCTGGGTTCTTGGCAGTTCAATGAGCAGCAATGGAAGCCAACTGCCAATGTTCATGGTGGGTTTCTGCTGTAATTCCCTGGCAGCAGGTATTTTCATTTTGGTACCAGCCCTTGAACTGGCTTGTTGGGTTCTGCTGGCATAGTTTGTGCCTGCACATGCCGCCACTGGTTCATTCACACTTGAAGGAAGCGCTCCATGAGCCGGTCCAGGATGCGGCAGATGGTTTATGCCAGTTTGGGCAGGATAAAAACTTCCTAGAGTCCTAGACAGTGTGCGGACAAGTCCTAGCTGAGGCTAGACAGACCCAAGTAAGTGTCCCTGAGCGCGCCATGGTGGCCAAACTGAAGAAGCGCAGAGCAGCTTCAAAGAAGCAGGGCAAGATAGCCGATGCTGCGCCTGAGAGCACGGGCCCATCGGGGGAAGAGGCGCACTCAGCTCCTGTTCGAACCAAGAGGAAGCGGTGCATTCAAGGAGGAAAGCAGGACATCCAAGCTGAATCCGAGACGAAAGATGAGCCTGCAAAAGAGGAGCCTCAGAAATTGTTCCAGACAAATACCTCCTTTGCCAAGCTGGGCCTGGCTAAATGGATCGTTGACACTTGTGGGAAGCTGGGCATGAATTATCCCACAGATATTCAGGTTATGGCTATTCCGCCAGTGCTGTCCGGCAAGAATATTGCTGGGAACGCGCGCACGGGCAGTGGCAAGACTGCGTGCTACAGCCTCCCAATTCTCCACCACCTATCCAAGGATCCTTACGGCATTTTTGCCCTGATTCTGGTTCCGGTGAGAGAGCTTGCTTTCCAGGTTGCTGACAACTTTCGCGCAATGGGCCAGGCAATTCGCGTTAGTGTTGGGGAGATTGTGGGGGGTCGAGACTTTTCCATTCAGAGCAGGCTTATTGCAGACCGGACTCATGTTTTGGTGGCCACACCTGGCAGACTCGCCGATTTGCTGCGGGGCGATTTTGCCTTGGCCAGAGCTTTCCGGAAGTTACGCACATTTGTGCTGGATGAAGCAGAGACTTGGTAGTTTCCCAAAATAAGGGGACCCCAATATAGACCCCCAAATAATATAGTCCTTATTATAGGGACCTCCAAAAGGGTACCCCTAATTTTGGGAAACTCCCACTTGGAAGAGCTGCAGCGGCCGAACATGTTGGTTAGCAGTCAGTGTCATTCAGTTAGGGCCAGCGCAGGTAACTAGAAGATTGCAACTACAAGATGTTCATGCCATGAGCGGTGGGTGCTGCGTTCTGTGAATCCGAGGACCAGCTTCTGACAGACACCTTCGAAGAGCCTTTGAGTCGGATCTTGGAAGTGCTTCCAGAGTCACGGCAGACCTTGTTTTTCTCGGCCACGATTACGCAGTGCATTGAGAAGTTGAGAAAGGGGAAGGATTTGATGCTCGTGGATGCAAACCCTAACGAGGAGTCTCTGCAGAACCTGACACAGCTGTACGTTTTCGTGCCCAAATCCGTGCAGGTCAACTATCTGCATTATCTCTTGAAGACACATTTCCCGGATGAGAGCTGCATCATCTTTGCGCAAACCATCGAAGAATGCCAAATGCTCACCACAATGCTGGACATTTTGGGTTTTGCTGTGACAGGCCTACACTCGCTGCAGTCGCAGAGGCAGCGGCTGGCAAGCCTCGGCAAGTTCCGAGCAAGCCGCGCCAGCATTCTGCTGGCAACAGATGTGGCGAGCAGAGGGCTGGACATCCCCATGGTGACTGGGCCACATTCAGGGTACCTACAGAATAATGGAAAAGAAAGTGGTAACTCCTATGTAATAATAGGGTATATATTGGAGTTATATAGGGATAACGGAAAACTTTCAAGCCCTGTGAACCTGTGAACTGGAATCCCAACATTCTCCGAACTGTGAATTTCTTTCACCACAGTTTCGACCTGTCACAAGCCAGGTTGGAGTGATCATCAATGTTGGCCTGCCCTTCGATGTAGCTTCCTATGTCCACCGCGCAGGCCGCACAGCTCGTGCCGGGCGACCCGGAAAAGTGGTTTCCTTGATGTCAGAGCTAGATGTGCCGCGTGTGAAGGCAGTTGAGGAAAGGATTGGAAAGCAGCTGCAGCTGCTGCCCACGAAGGAGGAGGAGGCAATCAAGCTGCTCTCCCGAACGACGAAAGCGTACCAGCGCGCAGAGCTGCTGTTGTCAGAGGTTGGCTTCACGGACCAGATTGCTGAGTACCGCCAGGCCAAGGCCAAGAAGAGGGCCAAGAAGCCCTCGAAGCCCAGCAAAAGGAAGTCAGCAGCCTCCTGACTTCTGAACAAAAAATCGTTTCACCCCTGACAGCCCCGTATCCGACAAAAGTCAACAGACCGACATGCAGCAAGCCTGCTTGGCTTCGAGTGAGTTCTCATTGCAGCTTGAGATCAGCTGCTTAGCTTACACGCAGCTTGTGCAGGTTTTGCCATGGCAGCGCCAGCACTGGCGGAGGGAGGCCCAGCAACTTCGCGTGTCATGCCAGCTGCGGTGGACGGGAAAGGATGGGAGCCAGGGCATTTTCCTTGATTGTCATCACGTCATTCACTTGGCTTGTGCACGGAGTCAAAGCCTGCACTATCGGGGTCACCAGTTCTGCCCCTGACCGGACGATGGAGCCCTGTATGTCTCAGCATAACATACAGTACAGCGCCATGGTTAAGCCTTCATTTCACCTGCCAAAAGGGCTACCCAAAACCTCATTCCATTCACACTGTGAAAAGTGACAGGCATTTGTTCATTTCCTATGTTCCATGGCAGGAACCTAGAGGCCAGTAAGGTTATTCCTTATTGAGAGCCTATCAAAGTAGTCTTCATACCGCCCCTTCATAGCAACCCCTACTGTTCTGTTATACTGCCTGGGTCCCTTAATTAGGGCACCCCCCATTCCTTACTGGTGGTTAGAGTATGGGGAATGAGGTAATACAATCCCTATACAACAGATTCCCGTATTCCCTGCCAACCCCTAAACCCTACACTCTTAAACCCCCAGCAAGCTTGGCAGAATGAGCCATGCCACACTCCGCGACACCTCCTGGCGCACCCCGCGCAGCGAGCGCAGCGGGCGGCCGCGTGTCCAGCCGCAGCAAAGGCCCAGCCGAGGCCGCAGAGGACGGCAAAGGGCCCTATTACCATTTTGAGGTATAGTCTAAAGTCCTAAAAGGGGGTTATATAAGGGATTATATAGAGGAGTCTTATAGGGGTTGTTAAGGGGGATACTAGGTTTTTAGACTGCAGCTGATATGGGGGCTCCTTGCAAAAACTGCGGCCTCTCTTCGGGCGTCCCTGCGTTAAAAAGGATGGTCTATTGGAGTCTGTACCGGGGCCCGTGTTTGTGCAGACTCCCGGGCAACCAAGAATTACTCAGCCAAACCATAAGGAAAGTTCCTACTAAGCAACTCTGAAACCCAATGTACTATGTAGGCAGGTGCTTTTGGTTAGGAGCGCCATGAATAGATCCAGATCCTTCCTTGGGGTGATGATTACGAGGTCTCAATTTGCCCAGGGGCACAAAGAAGCCATGTCAGCGGAGTGAAACTTCCGCTTTGGGGGTAAAATGGTGTTGATCGAAGCTGTGGCAGATGGGAGCTGTCATGGCAGCGAATACAAAGCAAAGCATCTCAGCAGCAACAATGCTTGCATTGATCGTTATCGTCCTCATGGGCATCACCGTCACCGTGCTGCCATAAACTTGTCCTCGCAAAAGGAAAACTTGCCCAAAACATCCCGGAATACACTCGCAGCATCACATATTAGATGCCACTTTCCCTACTTGAAACTATTCCTAGAACCAATCGTACGTCCCACAGGAACAACTGCAAAGAAACCCCCATTGCTGTGGGTACTGCAATGCTCGCGCTAGATGCGGCCATGCTCATAGGCGTTGATACTGATTTTGTCAAGCTGACTGAGGAGTTGGGCACGGCCGCGCAGCAATTCCTGCAGGCTACTTGTTTTACGTTTGTGAAAGAGAGGAAGCCAATTCAATCGTTTTTATGTGTAGGGATTTATGGGGTATGGAAACCACAACCCCAAACACTAAACCTTGCCTAAAAGACCTCAACCCTGAACCCTATATGACCCTATATAACCCATTGTAGTTGTTTCCGTTTTATGTTCCATTATCCCTATGCCCTATATATAATTAGCAGCAACCCAAGGCTGCTGCAGATGGGCTGACCAGCAGCGCCGTCACAGCCCTTCGCAAGACTTTGCCAGCTGGACTGCGCCCGGCCGCTTCGCGGTCTCCGCGGACACGTGCAAGGAAGAGGGGTGCTAAATATGTGAGCAGTTGGTGCAAGGCACAAAACGAGTGGTTTCATAGGGTTCTGCATATGGTTGCCATAGCAGAAGAGGTTCTTGCAGTTTCATGGTCGCAGCAGAGGGTAGGGACGTTGTTGCGCTCAAGCTGTAGAGGTTGCGTTGCCAACCACTGCAGTCTCAGCAACTGACATAAGCCTGTACTATCCAGGCCGCGCGGATTTTTGCATATTTGTAACTTTAATCTGCACATGACTGGTGAAGCCTGAATACGCGGAGGAGCGCTTTCAGGGCGTTAGAAGGCAGAAGACTGGCAGAAGACACCCAATTTGTTTTGCAAGGAGCAAGAGCGAAAAACAAGAGACAGTACGTCGACATTCCGCTCACGCCAACTCCAACAGGGAGCTGCCAGCCCTCACAGGAGGCATTCTACAGAGCCAGGGTTGAAGCAGGGCGGATGCGTTAGCAGTTTATACCAGAGTATACCATATTATATTATTTCATACCATGATATAGTATAATATACTAAAATATACTATATTCTACTATGATATAAATATATTGTAATATACTATAATCTACTATAAGTATACTACAATATACGTTCAAGCCTCTTGCCATCTGTTTTGCATTGGAAGGCGGCGCGGCATCTTTCCTCTTTGACGAGCGCCGGCCATCAAGCCATTCGTTGAGTGCAGCCACTGAAGCCGCAGTGCAAGCCATCGCCTCAGAGATCCTGGAAGCCGAGGACTTCCTAGGGTTTAGAGTTTAGGGGTTATATAGGGAGTATATAGGGATAATGGAAAAGAAAACGGAAACCACTATTCAGGGTTTAGGGTTTGGGGTTTATATACGGATTATATAGCGAAAATGGAAACTACTATTCAGGGTTTAGGGTTTGGGGGTTATATACGGATTATATAGGGATAATGGAAAAGAAAATGGAAACTACTATTCAGGGTTTAGGGTTTGGGTGTTATTTAGGGATTATATAGGGATAATGGAAACGAAAATGGAAACTACTATTTAGGGTTTAGGGTTTAGGGAATGGAGAATGGAACATGAAATGGAAGCCCTAGGTCGCTTTGAAGGGGTATGTAGGGATATCACCCCAATAATGGAGAATCAGACGGAAAAGAACATGGAAAATGAAATGGGCACAGGGATTATTATCGGTTACGCTGGGGTTATTTATTGGGAGAATGGAAAAGAAAGTGGATACTACTATATTATAATGGGGTGTGTATTGGGTTTATATTATGCTTATTACTGCTATTATGACTCTGGGGATTTTGCTTTTGTGTCATCTTGTCTTCTTGCATGCTCCGTGATGATATATTGCTTTTTTTTCGACCCTCCCTCGTTAAATCTCTCTCTGATGCTCCATGATTCTCCGCTCTGTCTTGTAAACAATTTCACAAGTCATTTTTCGAGATTCTATGATGCCCCAATATCTGCGGACTCTGAAGAATGCCACACGCGAGCAACATCCGGCTAGCATGTCATGGCTACCGCATGAGGCCTTTGGGCACACTGATGTGATGCAAACCATGGAACTGGAGTCGTTCGCAACTGCTGGTGCAGGAGGTCACCACATTGGCAACATCCAGAGCAGCTCCGTCAAGCAGAGCCACCTGACATGCGACTTTAGCGCCAAAAGCTTAATTTGGACAACTGCCCTAGACCCGCCCGCTGCATTATGCCCGCAAACCCGTCTCTCACTTCTACATGAGTCACCGTTGGATATGACGTCTTATTATCATCATACTAAAACTAAACAAGGAACATACAACCACAGCTTTTACTGATATGTTGGCTTGGGCCCCCACCCACAAATGGTGGTACAACAGGAACGTAGAGGAGCCCGAATGTGAGCATCAGCACCTCTTGGGGTTGCTATTAGCAGGTGGGGGGCGTAACCCAACTCGTATCCCTATAAAACCCATATTTTGCATATGCACATATGCAGATGTATGTCACCTCCCATATGCCAATAAGGAACCAGATGTACTGGGCAGATGTGTGAGGCCTTGGCACGATCTGGGCCAGATCCCTGGGCCTCCAGCGAATCGGAGGCAGACTCCCAGGAGTCCACTCAGCAGGCTTGGCTCTCATGTGTGGGGGGGGGGCGGGGGGTGTTCAAAATTGGGAGGTGTTTTTTTTGGGGATTGGACTAGCAGTTCTATGTGGTCACGCGCTTGCTGGCCCTTCCCCCTTTGGGTGTGGGGTGTGGGTTGGGGGTGGCCCTCCCCTCTCTGCATGTGGTTGGCGTTGGGTGGGATGAAGAGACATGATTTGAGGTCTTCCCCTCTCTCCTGTGTGTGTGGGTGGATGGGAGTCTCACAAACTGAGGAATTACGTAGGCCATTTGTAAGTTTACATGTACATGGTATGGGGATGAGAGAAGAGATTGAAGATTACCATTCCTATGCAGTGTCTCTGAGGTTTTTAGAGGGTCCCAGAAGGACACATATTTTATTCATGGTGGGATATGGGAAACGTCCAAATACCAAAGCCTACCGCGCCCCAAGGATCGTGCCCCAAACTGGACCATCCCTGTAACTGTCGGCATGTTTGGACTCTGGCACGCAGAGTCAGACTCCAAAAGTGACGAGCGTCACGAAGATGGCGCCTTCCAGACACGTAATCCCTGTGACGGTTGGCACTTTCGAGGTTGCGAGGGGCTAGAAACGACGACAGTCACGGAGATTCCGCGTGTTCATGCCCCTCCCAGATCATACCCCGGGGGGGGGGGGGCAGGAACGCCATCAAGAGTTCTTGGGTCTAGGTGTTTGGGATGGTTGGGAGCCCTTGCTATAATAATGATAGACTTGGGCATATAACAGGACGCTTAATTTTCCAGTACACCCGCATGTTTGCATTGTAGGGCTTGCATGAGAGATTCCTCGAAAACGATGGTCCTGGGCATATTTGGGTGTTGTTGGGGGATTGGAGTTTTTCTCCTCAAGGATTGTACAAAAATCACAGAAATGCATCAAGCAAACCGCTATGCTCAGCACTGGGCGGCCGAAATCCTTGGATGCCTCTTAGGGTTTATAGGACTGAGGGCACAGTTGTACCTACCTCGCTCTCTGTCTCTCTGTCTCTCTCGCGCTCTGTTTTTTCCCTATACTAGATAGCCTTCATCCTCTCCCATCTGCACCCCCCACTTTGCTTATGAGGTTTACTTGCCGACATGGCGTCGCAGGAGAAACGATTCCTTACAGCTTTGAAAGCCCAAATTAAACAAAACCCAGCAAGGAGTATAGAATTAGTATGCTTGGCTGTATCCCAAAAGGAACCCTAACCTTCACTCCTACCCAGGAGTCCTCTACCTCCGCTTCTGCACCGGCAATTCAGGACCAGGCACCGCAGTGTAAGCTTCCTCTCTGTAATCATGCATTCTGGAGCCGATGCAGTCCTAGAAGAGGACGGTTAATGCTTTCGAGGTGGGGGAGCATGGTTGCCTTCGTGCAGCAATGATTTCCGGCCATGGCCACACAGACCCCTCCGAGCATTAAATAGCACATTTCTGGACAGCACCTTGCTGGAGCGCTACTTGTTGCCAGGCATTTAGTCAAGATCCAGGATTGTGTAATTGGAACTGGAACAGTCAAATGAAACTTGCATGTAAAACAGCAGTGGATGCATGATACAGCGTTCATGGCGTGGAATAGTGAAGAGAGGCGCTTAGTGAGCTGAAGGTACTCAGCTTGTAACAATCCAGGAGCCCTTTACAGTAAGTCATCCTGGTGGGACCCCCTACGTGTAAGCTGTAGTCTAAACTCCTTCAAGGGGGTTATCTAGCAGATTCTACAGGGGAGTATTATAGGGGTTATTGCGGGGGTGAAGGAGTTTAGACTATGGCTCATATCAAACTATGCTTCTTGAGCAGGCGCTGGGCGCGGTCCAAAAATGTTCTGGCTTTGGCGTATCTACTTTCGACCTTAAACCACTCTCGGATGACAAAGGGCAAACGCTACTTACCGTTCGAGCTCTCCTGAAATGCCCAACTCGGAGTTTCTCAACTCGTCCTGAAATCCTTCAGGGGGGATGTGCCATGATCTCATTATGATGCTTATAGATTTCGCCTGAGTGCTGAAGGGCTCCCATATCTTGGGAAACCCTTATATGGAGGTTTCTTAAAATTCGGGGTAACATGATGGAGGGTCCCAATAAAAGGGATCATAGCATATTCGGGTCTATATTAGGGTTCCCCTACTTAGGGAAACTACCATATAAGTCCATGTCCTAAGCCCCAAACCTTTAACTCTCCCTAAACCTTAAAACGCCAAACCTTAAAACTCTAAACTCAAGTCGGAGCAGGTTGGTGCCTCGCACTCCACGGTGCGGAGCCACTGCGCCAGGATTTGAACCATTGTCTAAAGTCCTAGTATCCCCCTTAATAACCCTCATAATACTCTCCTATATAATCCTGTATATAAACCCTTTCAGAAGTTTTGGACTATACTTCAGATCACATTTTTCAAGGAGGGAGTTTGGGAACTCCAGATTCATTCTTTGGGGTTATGAGAAGCTGGCAGAATTGCGGCCTACGTGTTGGGCCTCATCTTCAAAAAACATCATGTGCTTTCCATGCAAACTGGCTGGCACTTTGTGAATTTCAACTGTCCACAAAAAACAAGAAAGTCCCTCGCTCCGGCTGTTTTTCAAGATCTGCGTTGTCGTAGGATCAGCGTTGCAGCGGAATATCTCCATCCATCCCTCCGTCCCTCTCGCTCTATCTCACCTGGAATTGTGGGGAACCCCCCCCACATGACGTAAACCCAGCCGCACCTTGATGGCTCCCACCGGACAGCCTAGGCTCCGCATCCTCCCGGCCTTCCGCAGAGCCGGAAGTGGCTGGGTTGCTGTTAAGGAACTTAAATTAAGTTACTATATTGGGTATATATAGTAAATAGTAGGGTTTCCCCAATATGGTAACTTAATTTAAGTTCCTTAGCAACCCAGGTGGAGCCTGCTGAGCGGCGGAGCCGCGGGCGGGAGCGCAGAGGCAGCAAAGTTGACCCCTTTTTGGCTTACAGCTTCTTTTTAGGGAATGTAGGAACACATATTGTGCAGAGGTTCTATAGGCAGTGCATCCCCTATTCACTACCAACAACCAATAAGTTGTTTGGGGTTGTATGGGAAACTCGGGGCACCATGTTGGACTGGTTGTTCGCATCATCACCATCCTCATCATCATGACCCATGATGTAAATGGGGGTTCCCGAAAGTAATACTTGGCCTATAAACTGATGGATGATGCAAGCAGTCTATGTTGTCCATGTTATTGGCTTACGAACGTAACGGTCAGCAATAGCGTGATCAACGTGACCGGTTCTACTGCTTGCTTCTCCTGGCGGGTTCCTGTCTTATTGTCAGCGCGGGGCATATGGCTTTTCTGTGGATTCCCAGTCTGAGAAACGGCCTTCTCCATGACATCGAGTTTTCCTGTATGCCTTACTTCACACAGAATGCACATGTGCCAGAGCAATGATTTGCTCGTGTGGCCGCTGCATTCTACGGGTGGCATGTGGAAACCCCTAAACCCTCATCCTATATACCCCAAAAAACAGATGAAACGCGCAAGTAGGCAATATCCAGCTTTCAGGGTCAGTCCATGCAGGACTGCGCCAAAGCTCTCCATCACCAGATGCTGCCCGACTACACCACGCCCTGAGCCAGGCAAAGTGGGATGTTTAGCATCCCTATCCCCTCCAAACCAGATCCCCCACATCCCTGACATTAAATATTTCCCTAAAGAGCATATGGTAATACTGTCAGTAATGCTGCATTGGGGGGTATTTCTTCCGACAGGCTTCTAGATCCCTGCACCCTAAACAGAAATTCCATCTTCTTTACCATTGTCCCTATACAACCCCTATAATATAACCAACCCTACACCCTAAACCCCATATAACCCTCAACCCTAGACATCCTCCCTATGGATCCAAATGGCCGGCCCAATGTAGGTAAAAATTCTAATTACAGACTTTAGGGCCCAAGGTAGGTATTATTTGTATACTTGGATCCCTAGGGCCTATATAGCCCCGACATCCCTAAACCCTAAAGCCCAAACCCTAAACCCTAAACCCGGGATGCCCCGACTATAGATCGGCAATCTTTTTCGCGTCTCTTCTACAGAGCCAGGTTCAAACCTGCGCCTCGCAAGGTCACTTCAACGAGGCACCAAAGAGTTCCAATGCCTGATTTGGGGATTTAGGGCTTAGGATTTAGGGTTTAGGGTTTAGGATTTAGGGCTCAGGGTTTAGGATTTGCTTTGGTTGAGTTAGTACTTCCAGTGTTTCAGAGAGTTAGCCACTATGCCAAACTGCTCCCGCTGGCATGAGTTCAGTGGAGGGGGTCTTGGTCGGGGCATCAACCCAGGCGCATACGTGCAAGCCTGCTGCAAAAAAGGATATAGGGTTTAGGATTTAGGGTTTGGGGGCCCCTTTTTGGAAGGTCCCCATCGCAAGGATCATCATGTTTAGGGGTCTATATTGAGGTCACAAATAATGGAACCTACCAGACATAAGGATGATGTAGGGGCTATCCGATTTTGTAGGGGTATCCCGTATAAAGTGGGGCTAGATAGGAGTAGAGGAGCTAGAAGCTGCCATTTAGGATTTGGAGTTTAGAGTTTGGGAATATCTGGGGACATGTAGCCCCGCTAATGGAGAGCCAAATGGAAAAGCAGATGAAATGGGAACAGGGCTTTTAAAGGATCATAGGAGTTGATCTTAGGCAATAAGGAGATTGCAGTTACCTCAACCCCCTGTGATTTTGCGGGTTGGGGTAACTGGGTAACTAACTAAAATCACCTTATTGAATGTAGGGGTCTCTTTGATTTGAATAGGGTTTTGTGGTAGGTGGCATTATCGCTGTGTGAGGAAGGTGGCATTATCGCTGTGTGAGGAAGAAAAGAGAGCAATGTTGGTAATCGTTGGCACTTCTAGATTACATTCGGAGGTGGTAAGCTATGATTCTGGCTATCCTGGCTTGTGTGAGAAGCGAGTCTTACCGGAGCCATGAAGAATGTATAGTCATGCTGAACACCTGCATAAGGCTAGTGTCCATTTCGTTATCAAACACTTGCAAATCATGTATCTCCTAAATGACCCTTATCTAGCAACTGCTACGACTTAACAGCGGGTATGATTTCGCTCTAGATTGGGGACCAGAACGATTGGGGACAAGAACGGCCCCTCCAATAATTATCCCTACATATTATATCCCTAAATAAGCCTCATATACCCTTATATATCCTAACATAAGCCTCATATGCCCCTACATATTCCTATATAAGCCTCATATACCACTATATATCCCCGTACAAGCCTCATATATCCCTATATATCCCTGTATAAGCCTCATATGCCCCTATATATCCCTTTGTATCCCTGTATAAGCCTCATATGCCCCTATATCTATATCTATATATATATATCTATATCCTAAACCCAAAACCCTAAACCCATATATATATATATATACACACGACCCCAACCTGGGGCAGGCAATTCACGCCTGTTTGCCAGCTCTTCACGGTCCTCAGGCTCGGTCTTCTCAATTGGAGATCTCGTCTTATTTGGGGATGCTTTAGGGGTTTAGGACTTAGGTGACAGGGATCTGGTGTAGTTGGGTATACCTTAAAGGGGGATGTGGGGATATATAATTAGGGCTATATGGGAATATATAGGGTTATAGTAGAGTTTAATTGGAGATGCCGTAGTCTCGAATATACGGTAGGGTTATATCCGCCGTCGGGGTTGAACTTACTTGGCTCAACCACAAAGAGCGGCAATCAAGCGGGGAGGTATTGAACTTGCTGTCATGCATGACGGCTTCTCTTGTCAGGCATGGTTCTTGCCCTCTGGAAGAGCTTCAGCACAAGCTCCGGGACCTCAAGCCATGAAGGGAAGCAGATATACGTGAACGGAAAGCCATCACAGCCAACATGCTGCTGACTAAGTAGGACAAGGTAGATTCAAGAGGTTTCCAACCAAGGCGAAGTTCTCAGACCCTGACTTCTGTTGGGCTTCAAACTTCAAACACATGAATGGAACTTTAAAGGGTACGTCCCCAGAGCTTGTGCATATCCCATAACAACCCACCCAATGGAAGTTATATATTGGCATTTCTCGAGAAGGGGAAGCATACGGAATCTAAGAAGATTACGATCGTTATCCTGAGGGCCACTATGGGGATCATGACATGCTTCAGTTTCGAAATGAGGGATACAAGTTTGGGGCTCTTCATCTTAAGTATTGTAGCATATTGGCTTCTAGATTGGGGTTCCCATGTTTATCGAGACTACCATATTGGTGCCAAGCCTTCCCTACTTGGAGGTCAGGGGGCTTAGTAAGTAAGTTAATAACCCCTATAACCCAGGTAGTAACCCCAGCTATCCCCCCTTATTAACCTACTTACTAAGTCCCCCTGACCCTCCAACCCCTAAACCCTAAACAGTAGTTTTCATGTCATTTTCCACGATCCCTATATAATCCCGATATAACCCCCCAAACCCTAAACCCTGGATAGTAGTTTCCATTTTCTTTTCCATTATCCCTAATATTCCAATTACCATATTGGTGCCAAGCCTTCCAGGAGGTGGTGGACATCATCGGAAGTCTACTAGCAGCCTGGCAGGCCAGTCTCAAGAAGCAGAAGCGAGCCTCTTGCCTGAGACATGCGGATTTAGGATTGGGTTTAGGGTTTAAGGAATGGGCCGAAAGTCTTGAAGCATTTCTGGTATTGGGTGTCATAGTGAGACTTGTTTAGTGATACCCCAAATGGTGTCAAATCAGGTGTTGACAAGTGGGGGGGGTTTGGGATAAGATTGTTGAATTGGGGGATCTTAGGGCTTTGGGTTTTGCAAATAGTCTCAAAACAGAGATCCTCATAGCGCCCTTCTGTAAAGATAGACTGAGGGACCGCGCGTGTTTCTCCTACGAAGGATGACATCCTTGGTAACTCCCACATCCTCCAGCAGCAGCAGCAGCAGTCTTGTAACTGCTCTGGTTGCAGTCACTGTTGCTGTCTGCTTTTAGGAACAGAATCGTTATGGAATCTGCGTGGTCTCAGGATTGGCGTTATTCTTCTAAATATTTCTGCCCTGGTGTTTGTTATCGCCTCTACTTTCATTCCATTCTACTGCAATTCATTCTTATCTTCCGTATTCCTCCTACAATGCTCAACAGCCCACCACTGCTGCTTGCTGCGCTGCTGCAGCTGCCCGCTGCCGACCCCACCGCTGCCGCAGCTGCTGCTGCTGCTGCTGCTGCTGCTACTCCTCCTGCTCCTCCTGCTGCTGCAGTGATGCTCCTGATGCTCATATGATGGCTGTTCTAACCTGTAAGTGCCGCTTACGTTTCTGCAGTAATGGAGTCAATGACAACAGTACCCATGAACAGATTGTAGCAGTACTACTCGGAAGAGAAAACACTTTGATCAAGTTCTGCTAGATAACTGTAACAGCCACGCAGCGATGGCTTTTTCGAGTGGATTCGAAGCAATCCGCGTCAGGAACAGCAAGATGCCATGGAGGCCTTGGTGTCTGAGGCCGCAGCGCATGGGCTCTTGCTGCGCCAGGGCCAGGGATGTACTGTATCTAGCACTTGTCACTGTCACGACATGCATTGCTATTATGGTATTCAGGATAGAGAGCGGGCATGAAATGGTGTTTTCATACATAGGGCTGCCGGAGAACCCGCACCTCCCTTGCAGCATTTGTCCCCTCTCAAACCGCATCCGCACGCGTGTCTGCCATGTCAACTCAGACACCCTCAAGGAGCGCTGGACGCTGTATTTGCCAGGAAGCATATAAGGCTTGAGACGCGCAATAGCTGCTGCGATCTTTACACTTTACTGCGGCACTGTTGCTTGCCAGCTTGGTTTGAAGGAGTAGCCGGCTCGAAGGCAAGAGGAGTAGTGGGCGCTTTGTCGGCAGAGAAATGATAAGAGCCCACTAGCTAAGACAAGCAGTCTTTGGAGTTGCGGCGCTATCGCCCCCGTTGGAGCAAGTCATGGTACTGGTTCCAAGGATGTGAGACCTGATCTGTGCTCAGGTATGGAGGCAACGAACAGGACCTGATGTCCCCTTGGCTGCTGTAGTGCAGGTGAACTCTGACCAGTACCAAAGTTTTGTGCGCAATCTCAACAGCAACATGGCATTCTTCCTAAAAGGATATTTGCCTAGCCATGCATCCATGCATCCAGGGTCTACACGAGCTCCATAGGGGTTGGAGGACCCGACCTCAGATGAGCGCATGGACAAGCAGGCTCGAGGGTTCTGAGAGTGCGGCCATGTGATCACAAAAGCAGCATCCCACAAGAGGCAGGCTCGAAAGTAGCGCCAGTGCCACCATGTTTTTTTGATATCCTTGCTTGACTTCAGTTACTTCGTGTCAAACGACTTTTCGTTGCTCTGTTTTTGTGTTTCCAGCCCCATCTCCCTTTGTCTTAGGCCCTGAGACTGCGCAGGCGGCCAAGTTCTTTGCCCGCGCGAAGGAGGCCACTCGCGAGAGAAAGGAGCACAGAGATCAAGTGGACAGGCACCCGCAGATCGCGAAATTCTTCAGAATGCAGAATGTTAAAAGCTTTCCTGTTGCCCACGCTTTGCATAGAGAGCGACTTATTAAGATGCGGGGGGCCAGGACCCTCAACAACATGCGCAAAAGCTTCCAGCAGGCTGCAAGGCCAACCGGTGCACACGCTATTATTACTGTTGTCACAAATATTACTATTACTACTATTATTACTAGTACCTTGAAAGTTGTGCACCTTCGGGCACTTTAGGGCGAGGGAGAAGACCTTTCAGAAGGCTTCAACTCGTAGTAGGAGCCTGTGTTGTCTTCTTGTGTTGGGGGTGCACTGCTTTGGGGGCGGATGAACAGAAGAAATGTGAAGAAATCGCGTGTCTGCAATCTAGTTCCTGGAAACAGGGACGCCCAGCCGGCCCACTTGCGACAGATGATGGAAGAGCCGGATCCTAAGCATGCCGCAGATTTTAGATCAGCGTTTCTTATGTTGAGTGCCGTCTGCATTTCAGGCACCTGGAAGCAGAAAACCATCTCATAAGAGCAGACCTTCGCATGCGCATGCCCAAGATTGAACTGCGAGGCAGAGTCAAACCACAGACACTTGCAAGAAGCTTTTTCACGCTGAGATGGAGCACAGCAGATTTCGAGACGCTTGCCATCCTTGGCAAGGCGCGAAAATTGCAAAAGGCTAAGCGCATGCCCCACGGTGCTTCTGTGTTCTGTCAGACATGCATGATGTTCAGCAGTCATGTCCAGCAGCTTGCCCTGGAGGGTGGCTTTGGCACCGTGCACTTGGTGAGGCCTATGCCAGCCAATGCTTAGTTGAGAGTGCGAAAACGATTCGAAGCATGAAGTTGCCACGGACAAGATAACCCTGGTTCAGGTGCCATTTCAATGACAACATCTATGCGCTCAAGCGTATGAGCTAGGTGCCTACGGTCCGGAGAGGCTTTCGTGTCAGTATTACAGCTGACGCCTGGACAGCTCACTCCTAGGCAAGGACCACTACAAGAAGAAAAAGAATGCCTTGGCGTTCAACGAACGTGATGCGCTGGCTGGCCTGAGTGCTCGCTGGTGCACCACGCTACTGTGCGCCTTCCAGGACAGGATTTGTTTCTGTTCCCATCGATTCCTGCGTGTTTCTGATAGCATGGCTCAAAGCAGGCTAGTCTTTCAGCCCGAAATTAGGATTTCTGCCAACCGTTCTGCCTGCCAGGATGCCAGGAATCTGTTTATGGTGATGGAGTTCTTGCAAGGAGGGAGTTTGACCACACACATCACAAGGCTCGGGGATCCGAACTCTACAGTACTGACAATGCCTCATGACAGGACAGCCCCTGACAACACATGTTTGAGCCGCAGCAACAGCCCTCCATGATGAGAATTGATGGCAGTAGGGGCCTCCCAAGCAAAGTAGCGAAGTGCAAGGTGCAAGAGGCTAAGAGCAGGCACTGGTTCGGCGCGATTCAATGCAGGTTTCCTAAATAGGGGGGCCCCAACATACTGTAGACCCAACACACTATGAGTATGGCGAGTTTCATAGGGACCCCCAGCGTGGTACCGCCAATTTTGAGAAGCCCCTAGCAGGCGAGGCAGACTTTCGTTGGAGGAGACTGCATTCTACATGGCCGAGCTGATAGAGGCTGTTTCTGTTGTTCATCGTTACGGCCATGTGCACCGGGACTTGAAACCCGTAGCTTGAGCTGCAGAGGAACTTTTTTTTGCAAGATCATCTGTGTCCAGGATAAGATGGGGATACCTAAAGCAGCCCTAAAACTAGTGGAGTCGTGTCCAGACTCCTGTAAAGACACAGCATGGTGATTGCTTGGATTTAATGAGAGGATACGAGCCTAGGAGGAAAGAGTCGGACGAATGCTCTCTTGTAAGAGCACCATGGAAGATCTCACCGCACAAAATGCATAGCAAACAAGAGCATGAGTTCATGCATGATAAAACACACAACTCATGTTTAATGCAGGCAGGGAAGGAAAGAGAAATCCAATGATAAATCAAACGAGGACCAGCCGGCAGAAATTAATACATATGTTTTGTCTAGTGATGTTCTTCTTGCAAGGTGGCTTGTGGCTCATGATGTTTAGCTAGACAGTTGCATAGTGGTGGCCCGCCAAAGTCCTACGAGCAGCATCTAACAGAACTTAGCAGCAAACAAACGGACGATGTTGATGAAAACTAGTCATTTGCCGCTTGAATGGAACATTGCCATCACAAGTTCACAAACAGGACAGCTACCCCAAACCCTAAATAGTAGCTTCCATTTTCCATTATCCCCAAATATCCCTGTAGTCATAGCAATTATGCACTTACAAGCTGTAGTTCGAAACCCGGACAAATGCTACAAGGCATGCCTTGCCCATCTGTGGGTGGTAAAAGCGGTTGAGGTACCCACTGTTGTAATATTAGGATTAGATTGGGGTTATAATATTCGGATATTGGAAAATAAAATGGAAACTACTATTTGGGGTAAGTCTCTACGGGCATCCTACTACTGGGGTAGTACTAGCGACATTTTGGGAAATGTGAGGAAGAGTATGGGAACATTGCGTTTCTCAGGCTTGTGCCAACAATTGGCGGGCCGCACTGGGAGAAAACCTTCATAGTATTGCCTTCGCGCGGTTTTTGACCCTAAGCCCTAAACCCCTAAGCCCAAGGACAACATGATGCTGGGTGCCAAAGGCCATCTCAAACTGAGACTGGGACTGAGTAATTGTGAGTCGCACCCTCTTATATAATGTGATAATGACTCCCAACTCTCTTGTACACCGTGCTGCCATTCTGCTTTTTCTGATTAAAGGGGTGTGTGGTTTTCTTTTTAGCGAGAGGGGATTTGTTCTTAGCCTGATAGTCTTCATGCCGGACTGTGTGCATGCGTGCTCCTGGCGGCCATCCTTAGCCTAGTGCCATGTGATATCCTAGATCGCTACAATAGTAAGTGCTGATGCCACCTCCGCCTGGTCATGCTTGGCACTGCTTTGTTTCAGGTTGCTACATTCTCGCAGCCAAAAACAACGAGTAGTCAGGAAGAGTCGAAACTAAAATATCCAGAGCTTGGTGTTAGCGCAGTGCTGCTGTCAGATATAGATCTTATGTTTTCTGAGAACTAGAGGCGTTTGCCAAATGTTGTTGCCCCCATTTACAAGTCCAAACATCTTTCATGGTATTGTCTCACCGCGGCCAAGACTCATGTGCAGTAGCTTTGGAGCGTGTCTACACGTCAAGTCTGGCTGGGATCCAGAGCTAGGCTGAGCTTTAGCCTAAACTCCTAGTGTCCCCCTTAGTAGGCCCATGTAGGCCCTATAACACCTCCCTATATAATCCCCCATGTAACCCCTTTTAAGGACTTTAGACTACAGCTTAGCTGGTCCTCACTAAGGTTGGACTTCGGCCTATCAGCCGCAAGAGACGAGAGCGGCGTTGCCAAGTGTGACATGATCTGCGGAACTCCAGAGTACATGTCGCCAGAAGCCTTTGAGGGCTACAGCAGCTGCAAGAGCGACATATGGGCCATCGGAGTCATTACTTACGAAGCTTGGCTTGCACCACAGCCTGCACGTGACATTTCGTCCTAGAGTCACAAAGTGCATCAATGCGTGCAGTACATGTAGATCAGCCATGCTTTCTTCTTTAGCTTTCGCCTCCAACCTCTTCGTTCAGATTGGGCCGCCCTCCCCCTTGGAAAGGCGAACACAACTAGGTCAGTACCTCTTACTCTTCGCTGTGATGCTGCCGCTGGCAACAGCGCACATGTTTTCACTACAGCATACTACAGCTACTTATTCAGTTCTGAAGAGTAACGAATCGCGCAAGGAATGTTTGACTGGGCTGCTGCCTTTCGACGTTCCGTCCGATACCCGCACAGTGATGGACAAGGTGGATGCAATTGCGGAGCAGGCCTGCAGCATGGAGGAAGTCACTGGGATCTTTCTGGAAACAAGTTTTACTCATTATGGACCTCATAATTCCTGAACAAGCCATAACTTAATTTTCATACTGCCCTTGAATTTACCCCAGGTCTTGCCAGAGAAGCTGCAACTGGCACGGGATCGGCAATTCGTCGTTGGAACTCCTGACTCTCAGCGCACATATTATGTATGTCACTCCGCTCGCGGGGGGGTCATAGTTCTAGACGTGGGACAAATATTCTTGCACCTTAATGGGGCTCAACCTAAACATTACGTTGCCGCAGATTTCTGTAGCGCGTGTTTTGTTGTGGCAGTTCCACCTCTTGGTCCCGAGCTGAGTACTCAAGGACTCCGAGTTTTCGAAGGCTCGGATGCTCCTTGGTCCTTGTTGGATAGCAGTTGACATCTGAGCTATAGTCTAAACTCCTTGAAGGGGGTTACATAGGAGAGTGTTATAGGGGGTATTAAGGGGGATCCGATAGGGGTTATCAAGGGGGATACTAGGCGTTTACACAATGGCTCATTTCGGTTTGATGCGGTCTACTTTCTTCTTTTGAATACCGACCTTAAACGCTAAATCCTCAACCAATCGCTTCTAGGCCCTGAGCATAACTTAGCATATTATAGTATATTACAGTGTCCAACTCCCTAAAGGCCCAATGCCATACAAAACGATTAGGTACCAAACCCTTTTTAGTGGGTAGATTGGTTGCTCCAGGTAATCCTCCTACATACCATCCCTGCCAACCCCAACATGATAACCTCTACAACCCCTATATAACCCTTAACCCCCCTATAGAATCCCAACATGTTGGGGTAATTGGGGTAATATCCCTTCTTCATGGGGTAGTTTCGGGTCCTCACCCTCAGGTTCCTCCAAGGCGTTCTCCGATCCAACGATGCGGAGCGCCTGTCCATGGCGGACTGCAGGGAGGAGGCCGGCTCTGAGTTCCGCGATTTTGCCATGTTGTGGTTTAGGGCTTAGGGTTTAGGGGGTTCAGGGTTTGGGGGGTTTAGGGTTTAGGGAAAATGAGGGTTCCAAGTTTAGGGTGAAGATCTCTGGGCGAAATTAAAGGCTTAGCGGCTGCGCTTCTCAAACTATCGGCATTTGTAGCGTCTTTCTGATGACTTCGAAAGATCAGTTTACTTACTGCTCAGAAGGCCTTCCAAAACCGATTGCTGTTGGGGGCTTACGGCGCGAGCATGATTGCGCTTACTTCTCGTGAATGAGCACACATCTCAAAACCAACATGAAACTGTTAAAGGTGCCCTTTCAGGATGTTGCTGGTTCCTGTTCGTTGAGAGCCTTTGTGTTGGGAGGTTCCAACTTTGCTTGCGGGGAAACTGCGGGTAGTTCTGGCGCTGGTTCGACAGTCAGAAAGTATCCCATGACATGATGCCCATCGCATTGCTACCTGTAGCAGTGAAAGCCCCAACAGTTGTTATCTTTGAACCCTAAACCCCAAAGCCCTAAACCCTAAATCCAGGCCTTGTTTGATGGCCTGGACTTTGCGTCCTTACACCAGATGCCGCCGCCGCTGAAAATCAAGGCGCCTCCGCAGCAGCAAAGACTTACCTTTGGTTAGCTGGGAATGAAGGAATCGAAAAGAAAATGGAAACTACAAGGGTTATGGGGATTATATAGGGGTAATATAGGGCTTACAGGTATATATTGGGGTTATACAAGGAGAATGGAAAAGAAAACGGAAACTACTGTTGGGTTTGGAGTTTAGGGTGGGAATGAAGGAATGGAATAGAAAATGGAAACTACTACAGGGTGGGGACTTAGGGTTGAGGGTGAACATGAAGGAATGGAAAAGAAAATGGAAACTACCGTAGGGTTTGGGGTGGGAATGAAGGAATGAAAAAGAACACGGAAACTATTATCATTGTGGGTTATATGGGGACTACTATAAGAATCCATTCCTTCATTCCTAGCTGACCGAAGGTAAGAAGAGTTAAGATAGCCTAGATGCGCCCAAAGCATCTACCATTGGTATTACTAGTTGCTATTTCCTTTGCGCAAACGGCAACTATCATTTCTGTAGTGCTGTTATGTAGATATGGTAGTTTCCCAAAATAGGGGACCCCAATATAGACCCCAAAATACTCTAATCCTTATTATTGGGACTATAATCCTTATTATTGGGACCCCCAAAAAGGGTACGCCTAATTTTGGGAAACCCCCATTTCAGGTCAGCAGCCCAACTGATTTGACCTACTTCGACGTGCCTGACTATGAGTCGCTAGGCTGGAGGATGGGTTTAGGGTTTACGGTTTAGGGTTTAGGATGCAGTGGCTGGCATGCGGTGTCTAACAAAATTGTAGTTTCCATTTTATTTTTCCATTACCCCCCTATATAATCTCAATATCTATGCCCTATAATCCGTATATAATCCCGTTGATGATAGTAGTTTCCATTTTGTTTTCCATTAGCCTTATGATGCTGCCTGTTCGTGCAGCGGTCAACCACTGCTGCATGTTATGTGTGTCCTTCGCCATGGAAGCTCCCAAACGTTGGTGTGTTATTGTGAGGTGTGCACATCCGTGCGAAATACTGCGCTTGAATTGTGAACACAATGTCTCCGGCTATGTGCAGGCTGTTGTCCTAGAAGAGGATCGCCTCCCGCAATGACGATGGAAGTAAAACTCAGAAATCGTAAATCAACTTGAGATCAAATCAAGTCGATGTCTATGCGCAAGCTGCGCTTGCCCTGAGCATGTAGGTGACGCAGTCTGAGCACCAGCAGCTATGACTTCAGGAACCCCACCCTGAATCTACAGGTGCTTTTGTTGGGGTTCTCAGAAGGAGGATACAGGTGGCTTTATGACCTTGGAAGGTAGGTAGACGTCATGCACACGTTTTTTACAACTTGTCACAAAAGAAGAGCACCAAATTGAAGATTGCTTAAGCCATCCTACGAGTCTGTAAGAATTTTGGAAGTTTGTAGGTCCCTGGGTGCCTGTAAAGTGCGTTCTAGACTTTGTTTGCCTTAGGACATGTTACAAATCACCAGAACCCTAAAGGTCAAATCATGAGTGACAGGGCTCCTTTCCTTTCCGCGTCTCTGATGCGAGTGTTGAAGCCTAAGCCATCCCTAGCCCTTACAACCCTGATAGTTGAACCCACAAAAACCCTCAACCCTAAGACCTTCAACCCTAGACCCTATGAATCTCCCAGCAAATGCCTGAATGCCTAAAACTCTAAAGCCCTAAACTCTAAAACCCTAGAATCCTAAACCCTGCAGAACCCAAATCCCGAAAGCAGCCGAGGCCGGAGCCTTTGCCGCCACCTCACAACATGGTGGCTCCTGAGCTGCACCAGGGTCCATCCTTTAATACAGGGCAATGTAAAGTGACCTCACCCGACCTCACCCTAAATGGTGGTTTATACAGAGAATAGTACCAAAGTCGCTTTAAATTGCGGATTGAAGTTATTTTGAATTACGCTGCTTTAAGCACTACCCCCTCCACCCAGGGGTCTGTACGGAAATTTATATATTTACATAGATACATGTAAATAGGCAGGGTGTTATAGGGCTGTATAGGAATGTTTTGGGGTACATGAGGACATTGGGATATGTAGGGTAGTAAAACCTCCCGGCCTGTAATGCATTTTTTCCAAAATTCGGGGGTGCCCTGTTAGGGGTCCCCACCACAAGGACTATAGTGCCTGTAGTTTTGAGGGACCTGAACCCTAAACCTTTGGGGCTAATCCTCTCCGCCTACTACTAAACCCTCCCCACCGCTAATCTTGAATGCTCCCCATATTATAGGTCAGTGCGGGTATTTAATAATATGAGGGGAGAGGATTACCCCTGAAAAGCAGCGCGGTTTTTTACAAGCAGGGGCACCCTTTATGTACCCAATACATCATACCCTTCGTTGCCGGGACCCCCAAAAAGAAGCCCGGTGTATAACACGGGTTTTTGGGGATAGCGGGTAGTGCTACAGCGTGAAAAGATCATCCAAGTAGAGGTGCGGGGGGGGGGGGCAATACCCAGAACTTCGCGCTGGACTGACTGGCTTGCGTTAAGGAACTTAATCTTCTTGTTGGGGAACCCCTATAATTCAATTTAGTGTATATACATATATATACCCATTGAGGTAACTTTGCTTAAGTTCCTAGCAGCAGCAGCCCAGCTGAGGCATGGGATCCTTCGCTGGAGTGGGCCAACTTTGGGCTGGACGGCCAGGTTTACGATGCCACACGCAAGTCAAGGCGTGAGAGCAAGTACTAAGGCAGCTTCTGAAGTTGCTCCTGCCCCTGCATATGAGCTATAGTCTAAACTCTTTGAAGGGGGTTATATGGGGTATGGGGGACTACTAGAGGGGATATTAGGAGTTTAGACTATGGCTCATATAGGTCCCCCTTAAGTAGATAGAGTATGGCGCTGGGTATATTATAATAAGCTCCCCCGCAATATGCCCCGTATTCTATCTACTTAAGGGGACTATAGGTAGTTTCCAAAAGCAGGGTGGCATTATAATTTGTATACGGGAGTCCGTGACCTTTGGAAACTACCGACTTGAATTCAGAATCTGGTTGCTAGCTATTTTGTCACAAAGCACGCCGCGGCTGCCAAGCAGTCTATTCAGTTTGCGTGCAGGTCTACGTAGGCGGGAGCATCGGCAATGTGCACAAACTCAGAGAGAAGACCAACAACTCGCCTTGTTGCAGCACATTGCCCTGCATCCTATGTGCATGCGCGATGTGAGGATGATGTGTATAGCTCCAGGAAGGTGTTTGCGCAAGGCACCTGCTCCGTGTGAGAGCAGTGGAGTTAGCTAGAAACATTCTGCATCATTGTCTGCAGGCCTTCGATAAACGCTTCGCCACACTGCGCTCACAAGCGGTTCCTTTTTTGCCTCGGTGTGCCTTTTGGCATTTTTTGATGCGCAGACGATTCCTGTCTTGAACCTGACGCATCTTGCAGTCTGGAAGACCAGCGACGGAGATTCTTCTGAACAAACGCGCAATTTTCTCTCAACTGCACATTGTTGCAGCTAGTGCCACATGTGTCAGCCATGCCAGCGTCCTTGGGAAGGTCACTTCTGCCAGGGAGAAAGATTCCCCAGAGGTGTGGCGGCTGTTGGAAGAGATCGAAGAGCGGGAGACAGATGCATGGTGGGTCACTGGAAGAGAGGGTTTTCTTTTGGGGGGTGAGAGTGGGGTCCCTTCTTCGACAGGCCATCTCCTTCATCCTGGGCTTATCCTTCAGTTTGCTTTAGAGTCATCCCCACCTGACCCATCTGTTTTCTATGAAGTCACCATTTAAGGTGAGGTCAGATGGCTGCCTGATCAGTACCGCGTCCCGAACACACCGAAAAGAGGCTACACACCCATCACTTGGTGGTTTCCATAAATAAACTGGGGGCCCCGATACATACCTCAAATTATCATAACCCGCAAGAGGACGTTTGGAAAGTCCACGTAGTCTGCCCTTGACCCTATCACAAACCGTCCAGCCCTATGTATCTACTGAATGCCTGCCATATGTCAAGAATGGTGGGGGCAGTTGTCTCGGTCTCGAACATTCCGGGTCAGAACAACATGAAGCATGCAATGTACACAGCATGAACCTGAAATCTTCAGAAACTCTAAACCCTAAACCGAACGTACACAACATGAACCTGAAATCTTCAGACACTGACTTTGGGCTCAGGAAGTCTCCGAGGAGGTGCAGAGACGAACTGAGCTCCAGCAGCACGTTCGGGCTTTGGACCAGGTCAGGGGCCTGATGAGAAACAGAACGGTAGTTCCGGTTTGGGGTTTAGGCTTTAGGGTGTTAATTTAGAACTGGTACCTCTTGGGGGTCCCTATATTAAGGATGATCGTATTTTGGGGTTTAGATTGGGTTCCCCCTATTTAGGGAAACTACTGGTACCAACTGCTGTCTTGGGCGTGTACAGTAATTTTGCCTCAGGGTTCACATGTGAGGCTGGGCAGCGTGTTCATGATTGATGAATGTGTGCGCACATGAAGCTGAATCACTTAGAACGACTCCAGATTCCAAGCAGCCACTGTAACAAACAAATGGTACTGCCCCAAGCCATTCTGGATCTTCATTCTCATGCATCATGTTTGGGACGTTGATCCGCCAGCTCGATGGACGGGTGACTTGCGGCATTCGCTTCAGCAAAGAAGACGTTCCACCTTGTTTGAATGGTGGGTTTGATCGAATCCTAAGCCCCGAACCCTAAACAGTGGAAGTTACAATTTGCTGTTGCGTTTCTAAGGTGGTCGCCCCCAGAAATGGTGACAGGCTTCGGCCAAGCACGGGTTTAAAAAAGGGATAATGGTGCCTAAACCCCAAGCACAATTTCGGGGTGGGGGGTCCACCTGATGCATTTGTTACTAACCGCCATTGAGTTCTGCAGATGAAGAACCTCTTGACAAGCTTCCTGGATGAATCTTTTCCCTTCTGTATAAAGTACTGAATAATAGTAGTGATAACAGCATGAACAAATATAGTCGTAATAATGTGAACAGCCCACCTCACCAGTGTCTGTAATGGGTATGATGCATTTCGCGTACGGACATGAGGGCAGAGAGGAGGGTGGGGATAACAGGATTGTTCAGAACGAGTTTTCTTTAGGACCATCCTAAAAAAGCCGGATTGAAACGCATTTGCTTTTGTTTCTTGGCCTCCGCTCGCGAAAAAATATTCCTTGAATCCATTCTTTCGTGCTACTTTGTAATTCCTCTTCTAGCTGTGTAGCTGATCAAGGTTGTTGGAAGTGCTTTTACCTCTACTCATCCTACTCTTCCGGCTGCTCTCTCTTACTGCTCCTACAAACAAGGCTTGTCTTTTTTGATAGCCTTGCGGAATCTGTCTCCCACTTGAATGTTTCGGAGCACTAATTTGAGTACTACTGCTACAATAAGCAAGGGGGCCCTTGCAGAAAAACCAACAGGCTGACAGCTTCCTTCATTTTGCTTGGGGCGCACAGAGGTCGTGTCACATTGGTAGGGGAAAAGACGCCTCAGGGACAACACACAGACAGTCCGGCCCATGTAAAGCAATACGGGCAACATACGGCCCGGTACTAGCTGGCCCCTGTTACAAGGTCGCAACGAAGACCCAATATTTTTCTGAGGGAGTGGAGGGCGGGAAACAGAAAACTGGAGCACGCCTGATGTGAAGCACACTACTGCTGCCATGTGTTCTACCTGGGCAGCTTGGAGTAGACATGGCTGCATCGAACGCACACATAAGTTGATTTCAACTCAAGGCGCACAAGCTGGCGCTCAAGTAAACATGTACACGCTGCAAGCGACGACCTCCTCAAGCTAAACGCGCGCAACAGACAATCAAGCATGCACCACTCCAAGTAGCTTGCATGAGAAAAGAACAAGTAATTGTCTGCTCTGAATCCCACTTCGATGCACGCTCCGCGTGCACCCCGCTTCACACTCACTACTACCTAGCATTCATAGCACGATTGAGTCCACGATGGTAGAAGTCTTTCGTTGAAGATATTTGGTAGATCCTGTTCAAAGAGAGGAGCTGCGAGCCGCGCAAAATGACATCAGAGCTCCTTGGACTCCGAAGAAAAAGGGGGGGGAGAGGGAGGTGGGAGAAGAGGTTAGGGTTTAGGGTCTTAGGTAGGGTTTAGGGCTTTAGGGTTTAGGGTTTAGGAAAAGACTCCACTTATACAAATGAGTGTGGAAGCATGAGAAGGTTTCGATCAGAAGGGGAAGTTCATGGCATCTATTCCACACGGGTATGGGGATCAAAATTAGGGGTACCATTTTGGGGGTCCCCATAAAAAGGACTATGGTATATTGGGGTCTATATTGGCGTCCCCCTATTTTGGGCAACTACCATATGAGCCATAATCTAAACTCCTTAAAGGGGGTTATATAGGGGATCGTATATGAGACTACTATAGGGGTTATTAAGGGGGATACTAGGAGTTTAGACTATAGCTCATATAGACTCTACCCCCAGCTTCGCCTGCGACCCGATTCATACTGTTAGGGAAGCTTAAGGCGCTGGGGCTTCCGGCGGTGTGAAAATCTACCGACTCAGGGTATCTATAGTCTAAAACTCCTTAGAAGGGGTAAACGAGGGGTCAATTTTTGAGGGAATATTGTAGGAGTTATTATTAAGGGGGATACTAGGAGTTTAGACTAAAGCTCATATGATGGGTCCGCAGGCCGTAGGCTCTATCGCCCTGAGTGAAAGCTTCTTCACAACCCCGCAAAAGGAATCCTTGTTTTGGGGAAACTTGCAGATGTTGGGTTCCGTTTGCACATCATCCCTCAGATACGCTATGATGCAGGTATTTGAGCCGCAACAACCCTGGCCTCTGTAATTTAAAGGCTGCAAGCAACGAAGGCCGCCCAGGATCGTGCTGACCAGTGGCGTCGGTTGAAGGACCCTATGGAAAGGGGTTTCTTGTGAGGGTTCGAAGCCGAGAGAATCAGAAAAATCATAACCTCCCAAAAACACCTAGAGGTGACATGGGAAGTAAATGTATAGGGGACACGCAGTTTATTCATAATAGTTCTTCATTGTCATTGTTGTGGCGCATGTCGGAAATCGAAACTACTCCGGTTTACCAAAACCGCAGGCTTCGGGGCACTTGACTGAGAAATACTGAAATTCCTGAGTCAACACTTTCTAAGTTTGATCATGGAAGCACAATGGTGATTGTTTTTGTTTTTCTCGTAGATTATGGCATGATAATGGCTGAACCTTAGTCTCCAACAGGGCTAGCAGATAGGCCTTTCTGAGGAGGCAGAGCAGAAGGTGTCAGGGTAGGATGCGGAGACGTGTTTTGGGTTCTATAGTCTCACTTAACTAGATAGAATATGGGGTATATGAGGATCTTTTTATATAATATACCCAAAGCCATATTCCATCTACTTAAGGGGGACTATAGACCTGTGGGCAGGATGACAAGGAACGCGAGCTCTTGGCACAAATCCGAAAACGCGAAGACGCTGAGCGGGAGGCAGGAAGTGCCAGAAGGACTTCCACAGCAACTACCCTCCCCCAAATGAACACGGAACCCCCCGGACCCCCCAAAAAGGTTCCAAAAGCCTAAAGACCAAAGCGTTGTTCGATGTCTGATTGAGTGGAGAGTTGCAGCGCGATTGTAAAGGTCCATAGCCAAGGAGTGGCAAATCATAAGCAGCAAGTATGCGGCAGTAGAGGTAGAAGTTGTTTTGGGGGGCCAGCTTCCATGCTTCAGTCTGCGATTTGTTGTCGGATCAGGTCTCCTTCCTGCGTCAGACGGCTTATCTGGCAGACCGCACTGCAAGAGAGCTGGGGCCTCGTGAGAACTTATTGTAACCATTCCGAAGGATTTAGGACCACCTGCAATCGCAGCCTAACCGGTATCTTGCTGGACAATGGTGCTCCTCCTGCGGCTTGATGTAAGCATCCAGCGAGGAAGCATGCTGTATCTTCAGTGCCCCTGCCGCCTCCGCCGTGACGACTCTGCTGTTATACTAGGACGGTTACCTCGATGGTAGCAACTGCCTAGTGATCTGCCATCACCGTCGCCATCACCGCATCATCACATCATCACCGCGGCGATTCTTCCTGATGGGAAGCCACAAGGTCTACAATCGCGTCTAGCATAGCAGCAGCGCTATTAGCATCTATTAGCATGGTTGCTGCCATTTTCAGTTCCCACTGCGTACTTCTTTCTAGGAACGCATCATTGAAGAAGCGACTCCAGCAAGCAGAGGCTCGGGGGAGGGCAGGAGGTTTGGATTAAGTGCATGCGCCCAAGCGTGCTTAGGACTACGAAGTACCAATTATTATGTGTCTGCAATGTAAAGGATGTTTGGATGTTTTTTTGGGGGGGGCGGGGTTGGGGCGTATCGTATAGGATACTTTCCTCACCCTGTAACATTTACACAAGTGTCGTAAATGTAGCGCGGCGAAGACTGTACCGTATGCAACCATTATAGGGCGCGGGCAGTATGCAGATTACGTAGCGTATTTGGGGAGAGGGATCCAGAAATACGGCACCCAATATTGTGACTTGTGATCCTCTATCAGGACTCTATCAGCCCTCCATACATACCCTGACATGTCGCCAGCGAAGCCCCAAAAAGACACCACATATAATTCCTCAGCCTAGCAGGCTAGCGCCGCCAACCAGGAGCCCTCAGCTCTTGCGAGGCAAATCGCCGAGCAGTGCCCTTGGAATTCACACAATCATCGTTAGGAACTATTGGGGCGTTTTGAAAGAAAGCGGGCGCCTGGCAAGTACGCAGATTGTCGGAATCGTGTTGCCTGGCACCTCCAAGGTCAGAGTGTGGACCGTTGCGGAAGCTTGGCAGCAGCTACCCTGAGGTAAGCCAACATAGAACCGCTTATAGGATAGTAGCGTAAGGATCCCATTGTCAGGTTCCAGGCTTGTTTGCCCGAGTCTTGCGACACGCAGGGACTCAAGCCATTGCAAGTCCGAGGCGTTGCACCCGAGAGGTGCGCGCTGCGATGAAGATGCTTGTCTGCTTTCTTCGGAATACTTTGGATTTGCGTGCTCGCATGATGGCATACCAAGACCCCAAGATCCAAAGCGCGTCGCAACGAATGCAAGTCCCAATTTGTCTTGGCAGCTTACAACTTAGGAAGAAGCTTATGGTGCAACTTGGCAACTTAAGCTTTAGCAAGCTGGTTTGCGTATGAGCAAGAGCGGCACCACAAAAGCAGATGGCATGGACGGAAGGTGCTGCAGCATGACCATGTCATGTGTAAGCGTGAGTGGCACGCAACTTGAGGAAGTGGCACCCAGACAAGCAGCCTTCCCCGGAGCACCAGGCAATTAAGCCGCACTGAGCAGCGGACAGAGTATACGTGTGCTCGCAATCTTAGAGGAGGATGCTAGTTGGACATGTTGTTACTTGGTAGTAAGGTACTAGACTCACTAGACACAGATTGAGGTATGCCAGGTATGCATGGTATGCGTAATGGATTGGCTTTCGTCCTTTCTCGCATCTCCTTGGCACATGATGACTCAGGACTTGGCAACGCAGGTCATGCAAGCTCTGCAGAATCAGCCTGAGTGGAAGCTGTGACACAACTTCTGAAGATGTACAAAAACTGTAGGCAGCAAGCGTATCATGCGCTAGCTTGCTTCTTCCAGCATTGCCTGCCGTTCTGGAGCGGCATGGCACTGCACATTGTTAATGTCATGCCACATGGCCAGAGGCACTGTGAAGGCAGTAGCTTGCTGACTGCAAAGTTGGTCAGAAGAGCTTCGCTGCGCCCGCGCGGGTCAGAAAGTCTCAAATCACTGTATGCTTTCTGACATCCAGGCCGTCTCTATGCCTGTGAACCAGTGTTGCTCCATGCAGGCTGCAACAAGACTGCCAGGTGCTCAGCTTTCGCAGTCTTGTTCCTTGCTACTGTGCTGCTAACGAGTGTTGCTGCAGATGTTGAAGCTTACGGCGCGTTTTACGCAGAAGTTCACCAGGAGCCTAGCTTCAGACTTTGCCCAAGCAGAAGCTTCTATCGACACTTCGTTGTCTCTCGTTCTCACAACTCTGTTTTCTGCAGCCCCTTCTGGCTCTCCAGTGCGGGGTGCAGATCTGCCAGCGGGCTATGACCCATTGTAGCTGCTGAGGACTTGCTGTCCACAGTTTCAAGAGAAGAGCAAGTTCAGAAGCATTGCAGAGCTGCAAGGACCTGGTTTGGACATGGCTCCTTTCCGCTTCAGCTTGGTGCTTGCAGGGACCTGAGATGAAAACACATGTTCAGTGGGATCGAAAGTGTAGTCCATAATGCCAGGTCCTAGGCCTGCACTTCCGGGCAGCCTGGTCAAGCAAAGCCCTAGACCTCCTCAATGAAGAGGCCTGCAAGCTGATGCAAGCTGAAAGCAGATTCCCTGAAGATGTCATGGCAGGAGTCCGAGTTGACCCAGAGAAGGGTTGATTTTGAGGCATGGTGTCAAAAGGAGGTGGCCACACAGGAATCTTTGCTGCACTGGCTGTGGGCTCTCCTTGACAGTGCCAGCCGCATTTCTGGGAAGGAGAAGCAGCGCCAAGAGCTCCTGGAGCTTCGGAGCAGCTTCAACGGAGAAGACACGGCTGAAGAGCCCGTTGATGTGACCTCCGTGCTGGACACGGCGAAGCAGCTGCAGCTGCTGCAGCAAAAAGTGGAGCCGTCCTCCCACGGCAATTTGAACTTGGCGGTGCAGTGCCTGTCCGAGCTTGAGTGGCTTGACTGATGGGAAGATTAGATTGTGCTGCCCTTGTCACAATAGCTATAGTTTGAGACAACACAGAGCCCACAGAACTGGAGAGCAGGTAGCGCCATGGAGCTAGATAAGTAAGCACACTAGATGGCTATTCAGCGGGCTACTCCGGGATGAGCATGACAGTAGGCTTCTGCCGCTGCCCTTTCGACATTGGTTGCTACAGCAGCATGCTCAAAACATCCGGCCCTTCAACCCGAGGACCTGCCCTATATGGTCCTCCTGAGGTAGACAGATGTACGGACGAAGGCTAATGTAGCCTGAAAATTGCCCAGGCTTATGATCATAGACTCCTTATCTGCCTATGGTATAGGGTACCTCAAGTAGACCTCGAAGTGATACTGGTAATTACTCAAACTTCTACATGGGCTGTAAGCCGTCGCGGGTCCCAGCTAGAATCCTGGAGACATCCCCCTTTCAGATCCTACACCTTGTCGGCCGTCCCCTGGGGACACACTCCCAGACTGAGGGTCCCAATTATAAAGGAAAACTGGAAACTACAGGAATTACAGGGATTATATAGGGATCATATAGGCATTACATTGGGGTTATGTAGGGATAATGGAAAATGGAAACGACTATGATGGGTTATATAGGGGTTATAGGGTGTATATAGGGGTTAGATAGGGACAATGGAAAAGAGAATGGAAACGACTTTAATGGGGTTAGGGTTTAGGGGCTGGAGTGCCTAACATCTCCTTATTTCCCAAGCTACAGTCCTATACTCCTACATAAGCCCAGTATTTTTTTCGTGTTCCATGTGATTCTCCATTCTTGGGGCTATGTATCCTGCATCCTTATGTCATCTCTATACAACCTAAACGCTACACCCCAAACATTATCATAACCTAAATGCTATACCCTATGCCCCAAACGCTATTCCCTAAACCCTAAACCCCAGACACTATATCCTACATCCTATAAAGCCTACACCTAAAACCCCCTCATTCAGGTCTCAGCTCTCATCACAGGCTTCAAGCTGGGCCTTCGGGGAGCAGAATCTGGGAGACGATTAAGGATGGATGGATTAAGGTTCAGGGGGATAAGGATTTAGGGTTATTGAGGATCTCCCCGTGTGGAGAGGCTCTATCCGTAGTCTGATTGCTAGCATTTTTGGTTTTTAATCTTGTCTGAGGGGATTACAGCTATAGGAGGAAGATGGAGGAGGATTTTGGGGAGTTGAAGGTAAACGATCCTCATAGTAAGTCATAGGATTTCTTAGGGTTTAGGGCTTAGGATTCCTAGGATTTCTTTTTGTTTGCGCTTTGCTACAGCTTGCCGAAGAGAACCCAGGAAAAGCCTCGAGGCGGTGAGGAAAGTGCTTGGCGATGCCAAGGAGCAGTCGCTTCGCAGCTCTAGTAGCTACAATTTATGCAGGTCTGATTTAGGTAGGGAAAAACAAGTTAGAGGCATGTCAATTCCCACAGTCACACGAGTGCTTCATGATATATTTGCCGATATTCTGAGTACTCACTGTGCTCAGCAAGCAAGAACCATCATGGCAGAAATGGCAGTTATGCTATCACCAGTCTCTATCTTGCGAGTACTAGCCCAAAGAAGACTGACAATGCTGGGCATGCACCTACATAAGCAGCCGATCTCTAAAGTTTGCTTGGAATGAATGCTGGGTGTGGCTGAAAGGGGCCAGGCCAAGGAAGCGGCAGTGTGTTTTCCAAGAGATGTACGTGAATCCTGGGCTGTGTACGTATGTGATACATGGTTCCTGCTTTTGTACCACCACACCGCCTTCAGTATTGCCACAGTCACGGCTGCTATGACTTTACCGATTGCTCTGCTCCTGTTACTCCAAAGCCTTCCCAGAATCTTCTGCGACTTATTCTTCTACTCCTAGAGTCCTAGATCTTCCCCAACATGCAGAAAGGGGGCCGAGACGAAGAAGCAAGGAAACTTAATATTCCCTGTAATATAACCCCAATATACTATAGTAGTTTCCATGTTCTTTTCCATTACTCCCTTTTAACCTCATTAACCCAATTAATCCTAAACCCTCTATATATGTACAAATACACGTATATACCTATGCTTATGTTCATACTTATATCATATGTATATATATAGTCCCATATTATTCTCTACTAACCCTACTAACCTGAAACCCTATATCTAGTCCCAGAAGTCCCCCTAAACCCTAAACCCTACCAAGGAAAGCGCTGTCCCTCAGCAAGCAGAACCTCACCTTGCAGATGGCCTCGCTTCCGACGGCCGAGCTCGAGATGCTCAAGGTCCGGCAGAATGGGGACTATGGGAGTACCATAGGGTTTAGGATTTAGAGGGTTTAGGGATTAGGGTTTAGGGGCTGTGGGAGTACCATAGGGTTTAGGGTTTAGGGATTACGGTTTAGGGTCTAGGGTTTAGGGTTTTGGGTTTAGGGCTTAGGGTTTAGGGATTAGGGTTTAGGGACTATGGGAGTACCATAGGGTTTAGGGTTCAGGGTTTATTCCTAATGGAGGCTGCAGGCTGGCGGCATGTCAGAGAGTCCTCTTTCAGAAAGGGTTTAGGAATATGGGGGGTACTACAGGTTCAGGGGTTAGGGTTTAAGATTTAGGGTTTAAGGAATATGTTGGGTTTAAGGTTTTAGGGTTTAGGGAATATATCGGGGTTATATGAGGGAAATGGGAAAAACATGGAAACAATTACAATACAATGGGACACGGAGATGCTACAGTAGAGGTCCGCCATGGGCTTTTCAGCTTAGCTTAGTGGGGGTTAGAAGTGAATAAGGGCATATGTATGGAGTTAATGGTTTCGGGTGAAGGGTAAGTAGGGAATAATGGAAATGTATAATACAAGGGTCATGGTCCCTTATTCCCTCCTAACCACCAGCAATAGGCTTTCAGGGAACACTGAACAGGCTTGAATGAAGTAGGGTGTTGATTATGGTTTCGTGGTGAAAGTAAATAGGGTTCTTGAGGAATAGTCCTGAGTGTACATGTTGCTGTCTAATGCGGGACACAAGAAAAAATCCTACCATGAGACAGCGGCAATTACTGTACTGCCTGCCTTACATTTGGGAAGAGATTTCTTGTGGGGTCCCTTCAATGAAGATTACCCTGTGGTACGGATGCACGAAACTCATGCGGTTACGGGAATTGCATGGAAGCACCCACGGACGTTGAGACTTCTATAACTGACTGGTTGCTAGCGGTGAACAGAGGAATAGATCCCTATAGCAACCATCGCATAGTAGTCCCTTTAAATCCCCCATGATAGAGTGAATTCCACTTTCTTTTCCATTCCTTCCTTCCCCACCAGCAACCAGAAAGTAACCCCTAAAACGAGAAACCCCAGGTTCTGTTAATATTCAAGTTTCTTTTCCATGTAATTCTCCATTGCAAGGGCCAAAGAGTACGGGTACCTCTCAACCACCTCCGAGGCGCGGCAGCTGAAGGCCGCCGAGGCTCAAGCAGCGCAACGTGCCAAGGGCCTCGCCGCGCGCAGCGGCCGCCAAGCCAGGGCCTCAGGACCTACTTAGCGCCTTAGGGTTCTGGGAGGGGCTGCGGGCTAGGCTTCACGGGTTCTAGGATTTGTGGGTTGTGCGTTTGGGATGGTAAGTTTTGCGTCCACTGCGTCCACTTCGGGTCGAGCAAACAGCACCGAGCGTCAGTGGGGCCCAGTGATTACACGAAGCATAGTCGAGGCAGCAGATCAGAATCGCGTTCGCAACCTCTCGGGGCAAGGGCTAGCAGCCTTTTCTCTGGGGACGTATGGCACGACAACAAAGAAGCTGCAATGCTGTATAGGCCAGGGACACCGCATAGATCATAGACGCAGGTAGGTGAACAGAGGCTACCGCAGAAAAGCCAGGATTGTGAACAATTCATTCCCACAGGCCCGTACATAGTGGCATCCTAAATGAAGAGCAAAAAAAAACATTATGTTGATGATGTTCAGAAGATACCGATGCCAATCAGTACGACCCAGATGAAGCCTTGGCGAAAATAAAGGCGTACTGGGCTTGCAGCAACAATGTTATCTAACTTTGAAACTACGGGCCCCTATTTTTAGCCCTTAACCCCTGCAATCTTTATATACCTTGCATGTACCCGTAGCGGTCCCTAGAATCTCCCTACAACAGCTAAGGGCTCGTATTAGGGGCCCATACTTCTAATCTCTGAAACAAGCCCTGGCATGGCTGCTCTTACTTACTGGGGTTTAGTGGGGAATAAGTGAATATGTTATATAGAGGGGTTATATTAGGATTATATACAAATAATCCTAATTATATAAGGATTAGATATAGAATCCATCCCTATTACATAGGGATCATATAGGGAATATATATATATATATATGTATATGTATATATGTCTGTGTATATCTCCTTATCCCCTACTAGAACCAGAAAGTTTATCAGCCCCGGAAGAACCAACGAAACGTGAGAAGTCAGCGAGTCCGGATTCGCTGCCGCCTGAGGTGTTGGATGCTGCCGTTGCGCAGACTAATGCAGCTCTCTCTGATGCTGCGGGTGTCTGCAGCTATGCCTAATTCGGGAACTTTTTTTAAAAACGTGTAGTGCTGCTTGTTGCCTAGTAGCTCTCCTATAGCAACCCGCAGGAGTTCAGTGGTTCCATAATGTTGTTGAGTTCTGTAAGTTTTAATTTGGCAGTCCAGGTGGCCTCGGGCGAACCGTGATGAATCGTACAGAAGTTGCAGGAAAACAGCTTGTGAAGCAGGCGCTGGAGCTCATCGGCAGAGCCGAGGGTGCCGCAGAAGCCATGGCTTCAAAGCAGGCCGAGGTCCAGGTCCCGGCTGCTGCCACGAAGCCTCATGGTACAGATGTCCCTGCAACGGACAGCCACGCGCCAGCAACTTCTGCTGAGCTGGCTCGCCTCTTGGAGGTTTCCCAGCAGCTGCAGCAACAACAGCAGCAGATGCAACAGCAGATGGCCGAGCTGAGACAGCTGCAAGCTGTAGCAGCTTCGCGCCATGTAGCAGCAGATGCGGGGAGTTCTGCAGAACCTTTGCTCAGTGCGGCAGCACCGCTGCAAGATGCAGCGCCACCAGCGCCACAGCCGGCCTCAAAGCCCGTCTCCGCAATCCAGCCATCCAAACCGGCCAGGACGGCCAAACCTGTCAAGCCTTCCATGTCTCTGGCAGCAGAGGCTGCCGAGGACAGCAAGCTGGATTTGAGCGAGTCCGAGGAGAAAGAACTTGAGACTCTCCCGACCCCAGCACATTCCCGAAAGCGAAGGCATCAAACTCTGGAGCCACACGAGGAGGCTCCCAGCCCAGCCATTAAGGTCCATGATGAAAGTTTAGACATCCCCAAAATGCAGGCACCCAAGGACTTCCCAGCAGCTCTGCGTGGTGGATGGCAAGGCCTCCTTGCCAAGAAGCGTGCAGAAATCAAGAAGAAACCTTCGAAGCCTGATGACGGCCTCGGCATCATGGAGCTCATGCAAACTCCAAAGACGTACACTGCATGGTTCCGAGCTCAGACTTACATATGAGCTATAGTCTAA
>CAJNIZ010028424.1:9978-42373 GCA_905231905.1 Symbiodinium pilosum
GGGGGGGGGGGGGGGCAGGTGAGGCATTGCGCTTATCGAACAGCTTCCCGCTTGCCACGCTGTCACAGCCAACACGTTGCCGCTCTGTACACCACTTCTACAAGCCCCAAAAGATTTGCACAATCCTTGAACAAGCACCTTTAATCTCATGGCATGAATTACCTGACCTAAAATCCAAAACCTAATCCCATACCTAGGGGGTTATATAGGGATCATGGAAAAGAAAATTCAAACTACTTTATTATAGTAGGGTTAAAGTTATAATACTACCCTAAACCCCGGAGAACCCTAAACCCTAAATTATGATACTACCAAGTCTGAGGTGCAGACGCAGCCGCCCGGGATTTTATGCCAGATGGTTAGACCTTGGCTCCCTGTCGGCCTGGGACATTTGGCTTCTCATGTATAATGGGGACCCAGTAAGACCCCAGGAATACTTGGGGACCGTATAAGATAAGCTGTTCTTAAGATTGTGGGCGTCTGTTGGTTATAGGTTATATTACGGCACCTAATATTTAGGTGTATCCAAAATGGGACCCTAATTCTGGGAACTACCCATCCCATAATGTGCAGATAAGAGAGCCGTCCTACCGATAGTGTTGCAGAAGTACTCTCTTCAGACTCAGGAATTGTTGGATTTTTGGCCTGGTTAGCATTGGACCTTCGAGTTGGGGGTCGTTCAGAGATTCAAGGCTTTGTGTGCTTCAGGTTAAGGGGGTTTTAGGTTTTGGAATTCAGGCCTCAGGCGTTTTGGAAGGTACAGCCCTAAACCCTAAACTGATTCAAGGTTGCAAAAATTGCAGGATGTGATCATCTCAGGTCAGGCTTTGAGGATTGCGGCTTGCAGTCCATCAGTCTGAGGTTCGTTTTTAGGGCCCTGTGTGGGGGCTTGAGTTATTTACAGAGTCCACAATAGCGTGCGGTTCCATCCCTCAACAGGATGTGGCTAAAATCTGCAAAAGCTCCTGTTGGGTCCTGTCAGCTTCAATTACCGGGCTGTTTAAGGCGTACTGTGTGTGCATACAGCTGACTGCCTTTTCGGGCCAAGAAAGCTAAAATATGAGAGGGCCTTGGCCACCCCAATCTTCGTGGACTTAGTAGGGTTTGGGGTTTAAGGTTTAGGGTGTAGGGTTGGTAGCTATAGAATGGGGACTCCACCTTTTTGGGTGGGAGGGTTGGGGTTACACACCAATGCTCTTGTTACAGACAGTCCCCAGTAAAGGGACCTAGGAGCCCTGATGAGCACAGATGAGAATGTACTGGAGTCATGGTGACAGTCTAGATACAGCGGTTCTATCTGTATTATATCTATACATGTGTCTCTAACAGTTTCTCACAACCTCTGAGGGACCCCTTTAGCCTCAGCACCCCATGCTACCCACAGCATGTAGAAAGGTGTTTTTCACAAGTTTGCGAGATGACTGCATGTTTCCTACCACATAGGGTGCTGGGTTGAGGTTTTTCCGAGACAATGTAACAACACACGGAACCCGAAAGAGATGCCTCTAAACCCTAGCTCGGACTTGTTTCTGCGCGGGAAAGTTTGGTCCACTGGCGAACTGCGTGCATGAAGCGGACGGGCATTAAACTTCCTACATTGTAGTCAAATACCGCATCCCCAAAAAATCATAGGGCCCTTGGCCACCCCCGCCGCAGACTTAGCAATATTAATCTTGAATATTGTTACTGTTAGAAGTTAGTATAAATATTATTACGATTATGAAGGAATACCCCCCCCCCAACCACCGCCAAACCAGGAGTCATGGATGGTCATTCAGGGTTTATGTGGGGTTTAGGGTTTAGGGATGAGGGTTTAGGCTTTAGGGATTAGGGTTTGGGCTTTAGGGTTTAGGGTGAAGGTGGTACAGGATCTTACGATGCAACCGAAGCAGGTGCGTTTTGCATATGAAGGGTTCCAGCAGCCCCCCTGGACCGCTTCTTACCCTACTGTTTGGGTATTAATGTTTGGTGCGAAGCTATGACTCACACGAGATGATAGGCCCAGTGAAGCCGGTGATATCCCGAAGTCTAAAGCTTCACCACAGCTGTCCGCACGCTACACTGTTAGTCCTTCTCTTCACTTAGGCTACAGTACAAGCTTGAGGAAGTACGGATGCCATCCCCTTCTGATCTCCGTACTCGTATGGTTGAACGTACTCCAGCCCCCTGTATTCAAATGGGTGGTTGTCAAAATCATGGTCCCTTTTTGGATCCCTATTATAGTACGGCACCTAATATTTAGGGTGCCCAAAAAGGGACCATAATTTTGACAACCATCCAAATAGTTCACTGAGCACGGGAAAATTGCGGCAGATCTCAGGCTGCGGGCAATCTTGCCAAGCGTCTGCAAGGTGCGGGGGTGCTTTTGTTCCACGGGTCTTGTTCCGGAAGGTGCGAACATTTAGGGGTAAACTGGGTGAAATGCTGCAGTGAGTTGAGGTTGCCGTTAAGGAGCTTGAATTTATCTACTATATGCACAGAAACATGTTACGTGCCAATATTTTCCGGAAGCGACCCAGCATTGCTTCAACAGCGGAGGATGTGATCAGTTGGAGAGGTCTGATGGCAAAAGCTTTATGGACTCGAGGGTTTAGGGTTTAGGATTCGAGAAGCGTTTGAAGTTGAGCCCAATCTCCAAGTGAAAGCCCGATATCTCAGGTATCCAAGGGACCCCGCACAGACCCTCTAAGTGACCTCTAGGTTGCCTTCTAAGTGCATTCTTAGGGGCTCGGTCCTATCTGGTGGTCCCCTAGGAGAAAAGTACCCTATTCTCATGGGTTCCACAACTACCTATGCTGGGCTTCCCCTGAAGCAAGGTTATTTCGTGATAGCTAGGGTTATACAGGGGAACCCAGTGGGGGTCATTTGGGGATAGGTAGCGGAACCCATGGCTATAGAGCCTCAACCCTAAACCCTGAACTCCAAACTGAAAACCCCAAACCCTACACCTGAAACCCTGAACGTCAAAACCCAAACCTCAAACCCTCAGCCGCTTTAGACGGAAAGGTCCAGGGAGGTTGAACAAACCCAAGCTCTTCCCTTGCGAAGCCCTTAACCCTATACCCAAACCCAAGCTCGCACCTTGTGAAGCATCCCCCTAAACCCTATATGAGCTACAGTCTAAACTTCTTCAAAGGGATATATTGGGGATGATATTTGGGAACACTATAGGGCTTATCATGGGGGATACTAGGAGTTTAGACTGTAGCTCATATCACCATAACCCTAAACCCTAACCCCTAAACCCCTAAAAGCCTAAACCCTAAACGCTAAATCCTAAACCCTAAACCCTAAATCCTAAACCCCTAACCCCTAAACCCCCACGAAGCATCCCCCTAGACCCTAAGCCCTTGATTCTCCGGAGTCATTCATCCTCAGCTCCCGTCCTACTACTTGAAACTCATCTGCCTGGTGCTGTGGTTTAGGGGTTTATTGGCTTAGTGTTTAGGGGTTTAGGGGTTTAGGGTTTAGGAGTTTAGGGGGTTAGGGCTTTAGGGTTTTAGGGGTTTGGGGGTTTAGGGTTTAGGGTTTCAGGCTTAGGGTTAGGGGAATGGGTGGATCCTATGTAGCCCCGACACTCCTCCACACGAATCTGCACCTTGGCATTCCCAAGAACGTATGTCATTTACCCTCAAGGGTTGGGTTTAGGGTTTAGGGGTAGGGGGGTTTAGGGGTTTAGGGTTTAGGGGCCTTAATGCCACGCACCTGAGAAAGTTATAGCTGCCCACAGAACTCCAAGTATTGCAAGGTCCTAAATGACGGCCAATGCTGTGGCCGTAGCTTTCTAGTAGAATTGTAGTATGGCGCACCTCAATATGTCCTCACGATTCCATTGAACATTGGTCTGGTTTCTTCATTATATAACGCCTTTGCTTTTGCCCTTCATGAACCTAGTGTCCATTGATTTTTCCAAGTTGTTGTCCATGTAATTCTCCACTCCTACCCAAAACTCTACATGATTTTAGGACCCTGTAGTAGACTCTCAGCCCTAAACTCTTGGCCCTTAACTCGATGCTCTAAACCCTAAAGTCTAGACCCTGAACCCCAAACTCTAGGCCCTAAAGCCTATACTCAGAATCCTAAAGCCCTAAACCCTAAAACCTAAACTCTATACCCTGTATACCCCGAACGCTAAACCCTAAACTCTAAATCCCGAAACCCTAAACCCTAATCCCTAAACTCTACAATCCCTAAACCCCAATCCCTAAACCCTAAAATCTAATCCCTAAACCGTGGCTACCGGCCCTTAGCCTCAAACGCTGTCCATGCCAGGATTGCAGTAGCAAGTGCCCTGCGAAGCCGCACCGCAGGGTTGGACACTTATTTCAGGGTTACAAAACGCACCGACGTTTAGGGTTCAGTGGTGTAGGGTTTGAGGTTTGGGTTCAGGATTTAGGGATTTAGGGTTGGTACCATTTATAGACTTTAGGGCCCGAAGTAGGTATAAAAATCCTCATCCTGTAATAGCAATATCCCCTCAACCCGCTGAACCCCAAACCCTAAACCTCAGCCCAAACCCTAAACCCTAAACCCAGATTGGTAGCCTACCGCAAGGGCTTCGAGGATTCGGCTGGGGCTCAGAGTTTTGAGTCAGGGGTGTCCAAAGGGTTTAGAGTTTGAGTTAAGGGTGTCCCAAAAGGTTTCCTAAGTACCCAAATAGTGATGACTTGCCCAAACTGCCAAGGGAATTCCTACTAAGGAAACCATACATGGTAGTACGATGGATATCAGACATCCTGCGTGAGCCTAAAAGCCTTAAACACTGGAAATTCCGCCAATACAGTATACATTTTGATATCAAGCATAGTGTTTGGGCCCAGTTGTATCTAAACCAGGCACCAAGACAATGAACCTGCGATTATGGTCGAGTCGTTTTGACTCGGCGGCACCTGGTAGCACTCTCGGACTTTAGATAGATGGCGGCACATGCGTGTGCAGCTGGCTCTACCCCCTACTTGGATGCTGGATGCCTCATTGTTCCTTTTGTGAGTATTATCCCTTTCCCTACAGTATATTTGCAAAAGCAGTGGGCATTCAGGGTCTGTGCCTGAACCCTGGCCAAGGGCGACCAATTAGTCGTCTTCTTACCGCCCGCGGGAGGCTGCGTTTTCATTCGCAAGGCGCAGTTCGAGTTTGGGCATACTGCAGAAGCTGAAACAGCAAGTGGTTACAACTTTATGAACGCAGACTGCATGTAAAATGATCGTATAGGTTTACCTGAAAGATCCAACATGTATTGGACAATATTCAGGCCCCTAGTCTGTGTATACTAGAAATCCTTACCAACACAGGGAGCAAAACGAAAAGGCACGACGTAGACGCTGTGGCGTAACAGTTTGGCGTTCAGGGTTTTGAGTTTGGGGGTATGGGGTGTTGCGCGCTATGGTTTGCGGATTGAGGTTTGGGTTTTTGTGAGCTTAAGGAAAGCTCGGCAACTGGGCACTTTCAAAAGAGAGCAGTATGTCATCGAATTCCCTTCACGCAGCTCCTGATCAACCCAAACCAGCAAAGCCACCGTGAAAGCTCAAAGCACAAAGACCGTCTAAACCCAAGTAAACCTTGAACGCTACCAGAATCCGGTATATCAAGTGCCCAGGGAGGATAACACTCAAGCTATAGCCGGGGAAAAACCTATATCCACTAAAGCTGCTATTGTAAATAACTGGCTCCCTCTGGTTACTGTCACCCTAGATCCTGTACCCTGGTCCATCGCCCTAAACCAAAACCCCTTGTAGGTGCCGCTATAGAACCCTAAACCCTAAACATGCCTGGACAAGAGCTCAAAGAATATTGATGTGTTGGGATCCTACCCTACTCCCCCTCCACACAACACACCCACAAATGCAACCTGAGTTAGGGCTTAGTCAGGTCTTGCCTTGGGGGAGGTGGATTAGTCCGGGGGTGTATAGGATCCCATGCGAAAAAACTCAAACTCAAAACCCTAAACTCCGAAGCGTAGACCCTTAAATTCCAACCCCAAATACTAAACTCTAAACCCTACACTCCGAACCTACACCCTTAGAATCCTAACCGCAAACCCTAAACTCTAAGGCCTAAATCCTAAACCGTGTGGCAAAGGTGCCCGCAGAAGTCGAGCGAGTCGTTGCGGAGTGGCACTGGCCCTGCCCCCAATTTACTGGGCACATTGTAACAAGCTCAAACGAGCTCACCCCTAATTCTGGCTTCTCTTGGTAAATCGGGAAACATACCCAAACAGGCCTTAATTCAGGATTCTGAATTCAAATAGCTTCTCCAGAGTTTAAGCTTAAGAGCTCAGGGCTTCGACGTACAATGCCTTCTGGGTGGGGAAAAACCCACTGCTGCAACCAGGTAAGATCCTAAAAAGTCTCTCAGAACTTACAGCGTGGGTATTTACAGATGAAGGCTCTCGCTGCGTAAGCCGCGCTGTTGCTTTGGTTAGGTCAATCCCCCCTATAGTTATCGCCTAAACCCCCAAAGTAGGTAGAGTAATGGCCCAAAACCCCTAAATATAGCCCAAAAGGCCATTATTCTACATACTTTGGGGGTCCAGGCGCCCCTAATTATGGAGTTAATGGGGCCTTAATATACCTACAAGAGTCCTTTGTCGTACCCATTTCTGGGTGGAGGATTGACCCAATGCTTTGGGTATGAGCATTTAGGGCAGAAGAAGCTTGACCCAATGGTTCCGGGGCACCTGATGGGGCCTTAGGAAGCTTGGTGATGTGTGTATAATATATATATATGATTGTTTATTTATTTATTTACATATGGGAGTTTCCCAAAATAAGGGGACCCCAATATAGACCCCAAAATACTATAGTCCTTATTAGTGGGACCCCCAAAATAGTACCCCTAATTTTGGGAAACCCCCATATATATATATATATATATATCATGTGTGGTGTCCATTGGGGAGGCCATAAGCCCTGAAAGCAGGGGGGATACCCGTATTGTAGGGCCTAGATTACCAAGATTATGCGGTCCAGGGTTAAGGGTAAAGGTTTAAAGTTTAGGGCTAATAATGGAGAATCTTAATTGGACAAGAAGATGGATCATTGAATGGGACCTGGGCGTTTATAGGGGTGTACCTGGGCTATGGGTAGGGGGGCGTTAATTAATAATCACAAATACCGTTTCGAGGTGGATTCAAGTACCCTACACCAGAACCATACCAGACCATCAGGGAATCTATGCTCTTACTGTTGCTTTCTTCTCATAGGTTGGAACTGTTATAAACCTCCGTACAATTACGAAAGGTTTCGGGTCCAGGATAGCGTCCTGAAATATCTCAGTGACACCTCAGGTCTACGAAGCTCCCAAAACACGAGCAATCGTCAACACTTGCCTATGAGAACTTATGTGGTAGTTTCCATAAATAGGGCGACCCCAATACAGACCCCAAAACATTGTAAACCTTCTATAGGAAGCCCCAACAACGCACCCCTAATCTTGGGAATCCCCCCCATGTCTGCATGGGTCACGGAAGCTCAACACCCTTTGTAAAGCGGCATTTAGGGTTTAGGGTTTAGCGCTTATACCGGATATCGCCCTAAACTTTCCCAAGCCGTCTATATTCATTGTAGGATCCCGACCAGGTAGCCCCAAAAGCACATGTAGGTAGGGTTCAGGGTATAGGGTTTAGGGTGTAGGGTTCAAGGTATAGGGTTTAGGGTGTAGGGTTCAGGGTATAGGGTTTAGGGTATATGGCCCAGTTTTCAGTGGCTTTAGGTTCATGCATCCTACCGGGGGGTCCGTTTCCCGAGGCACTTGGACCTTTCAGTCTTTATTTTCCTCCTGATGGGTCTGACCTTTGCGCGCAGCCCAGCAGCTGAAAGTGTAGGTTTGTCCAAATTAGGGTTGTCTTTTTGGGATTCCCTATGAAAGGATTAAAGTATTTTGGGATCCACATTGGGCATTGGCTCGCAAATAGAAAGCCCAAAGTCCTAGACGGGGGTTTAGGATTTAGGGATATAATTCCCAATAATGGAGAATGAAATGGACATGAAAATGGAAACTTAAATGGAAACTGGGATGAACTAGGTGTTAATAGGGTTTACTTGGATTATCTTTTGAGCTAGTAAGTCTGCTTGGAACTTAGTAAGTCTACCTACTGTCGCCGATTTCCCCTGTTACAAGCCCCGTAACCTCTATTACTAAGTAGGCTCACTAAGTAAGAGATTCCCAAATGCCTTCCAAGGGTAACTTGGGGCTGGGTGACATGTCGGGGTTTAGGGGTTAGAAGTTTAGGGTTTAGGGGTCAGGTTTAGGGTTTGGGGTTTAGGGTTATATAGGCCTCCACCCCGTAGTAGTGGCACGCCATACATAGGGACGCTGATTAGAATGTCCATTATCCATTGTAACATTTCGTGGGTGGGACCCCTAGTGACCGCAGTAAGGAGCCGAAGAGTTCCCTTACAGCGCTGAGGCCACCAGCGCCCAACACCCCAACACGTACATCCCCATATATCGCCTAATCCGAGCTCAACATGAAGAAAAACCGTAGAGCGTCCAAGAGAACTTGAAAGGCATATTTTTTTGGGAAGAAACCTTCGATTCAAAGAGATGAATTAGCAGACCCTGAAAAACAATAAGGATTTTCCAGGCCCTAGACCCTAAACCCTATAAACCCTAGACCCAAACACATAAACCCTAAACCGCTTCCCTCGCATGTCTCAACCAGACATGGGCTGGTTGGGCAGGGTGTGGTGTGAGATGGCTTCCGAGAAGTTCTCTGTATCCGTGGCCCGGTTGCAGGCTTAGGGTTTAGGGTTTAAGCTTTAGGGGTTTCTAAGAGTTGAATAATAAGAGTTACATAGGGAGAGAGTAGTTGTCAAGTGGTAGATCACAGACTCAAGTGGAGAGCATTTTCAATGAGTTGACCTATATAATATGCTTTGCGTTTCTACCCTGCCCTTGTGCAACTGGCAACCCAGCTCCGCCAAAAAAAACGCCACAGCTCCTGAGCCCCTTCCATCTGCAATGCCTCCACCACAATGTCTCGAGCCTTCATAGGGTTTAGGGTTTAGGGTTTAGGGTTTAAGGGTTTAGGGTTTAGGGTTTAGGGTTTACGGTGCCATAACCCCAATCAAGAAACTCCCATCTTCCTAGAACCTGAACTACCTTCAGTCAGCATGGAAAGTCGCACCTGCATGGATGCATAGTGAACAATGTAGTTTCCTGGTCATTGCAGCGTAATTCACTTTCCTTAACAGCAATCCAGTTCTGTAATTTTTCCTACACCCGGAGTCCAGAACTGTTTAGAGGACCGTACTCCAAGTTCTTTGCTCAACAAAGAAGTATCAAAGGTCCTAACCATGGGCCCTTGCAGGTCAAATGATATCCAAACGACAGAGGAGGGCCAATATGGTGCAAGAAAGCCTTGTGAAAACGACACTTGACCACCGCACAACAGGGATGCTGCAAGCAAACCCCATACCCTAAATCCTAAGCTCCAGACCCTAAACCTGGAGCCCTACATCCTAAACTAGACCGTAGAACCCAGCAACAAACTTTGTTGCTACCGGCCCATGACATGGCAAGTCCATTTTCTGCTTCTTGATTCAGTCCCTACTAACCCCATAAGCCTTCATCTCCAAACTTTAATTAACATAGTTATCATTCTTGACAACATTCATTTTCTTCCTGTTAACCACCCCAAACCCTAAACCCCTAAACCCTAAACCCGCAAATCCTAAAACCCTAAACCCCTAAACCCCAAACCCTAAAACCCTAAACTCTAAAACCCTAAGCCATGCATCCCAAGCCCTAAACCCTTAATCCTAACCCTTCAACCCAACCCGGAGAAACAGGGTTCAGGGTTTAAGGTTTAGGGTTAAAGGTTTAGGGTTAAAGGTTAAGGGTTAAAGGTTTAGGGTTAAGGGTTTAGGGTTTAGGGTTTAAGGTTTAGGGTTCAGGGTTTAGGGAGAAAAGCACAGCAAAGGCCTGCACGCTTCTGGACGCAACTCCAGTGCGACACCTCGACTGGCAGACCGCAAAGGCCTCGTTTAGGGTACGGTTGAGGCTTACATGATTACACATATTTTTTGAGATCAAGGGCTTAGGATTTAGGGTTTAGGGTTTAGGATTTAGAGTTTTTAGGGTTTTAGCTATACTATAGGGGGCCTGAATATGGAATCATGTATGGAGGTACCCTATACCACAATTGCATATACCTTGAACATTGTATTGGCAATGATGCCTATAAACCCCTATACTTCATAACATCCGAGATTGCATTTGGTTTCCGCTTGTCTTTTCTGAAAGAGGTCAGATAGGGGTTATGCAGGCGGCTACATACGGTTTAGGGTTTAGGCTAAACTAGTATGCCCCGCTAAGAACCCCTATACTGCTCGCCCATAGAATCCTCTACATAATGCCCTTCAAGAATTTAGGTTATAGCTCATATGGGGACTCTAAGTTCTCCTTGAGTCATCTAGAGGGATTCTCTTGAGAAACTTACATTTGCGAGGACCCCAAACAATGTAACCTTAGTTTTGAGAAACCCGCATATACTGTAATAAGCTACCCGCAGAAGGTTCTGGGGACAGTTCTGTTGCAAACAGTTTTCTGCGTCAGAAGAATTGTCCGTTGCTGGACCATTCTAGGAGCCTTTTTGGGTTTATGGAGACGGAATCCAAACCCCAAAGTCTTAATTCTAGGGGGTCTTTGAGTGCAGGTCACTGCTGATTTCAAGGATGCGGAGCGGAAAGTCAAGGAGCGGCACCCATCCTGCACGTTGTGCTTGGGGTCTAGAGTTTGGGAAATAGAGATGCGCTTTTTTTGTCTCTTCCTTTCTCCGTTTTAGGTAGTTGCAACTTCTTGCAAGTGAGGAGTCCGTCTTATTGCGCAAAATGTCAACTCTTGAAACATAGGGATACTTACTCGTGCTTCAGGGGAGTGGGGGAGTGAATATAGGGACTATTCTAGGGTCTTGCATTATATGGGGTTATAGAATAGCGATGATAATATGAGTGGCGATATAATATAGGGATTTGCTGTATTGGTATATACATAGGCATTAGGGCTTGTGCTTGGGTCATTATAGTGAATATAGCTATTTGCGCCTAGACCTTTAGGGGTTTAGAGGCCATTAGTTTGTCCAACCCCTAGCTAATATCATTCAGCCCAAAACCCCCAATCCATCCTGAACTGCCAATCTGCGAACCGTAAATCCTAGCTCCTACCTCCTAAGCCCTCGGCCCCGAATTTAGGGGTTCCCTAAACGTTGGGTAGCCTTCATGGGCTTAAACAAGCTTAATTTAGAGGGAACCTTAAGTAATGTAGCCGGGGTGGTTGGAGTGCCCATGTGAGCCCTAAACCCAGGCCCTAAATCCTAAACCCTAAGCCTTAAACCCTAAGCCCTGAACCCCAAACCCTAAACCCTAACTCTACACCTCGTGTTAAGGTATGCCAAGTACTGGGCCCAAGTCCGCAACATCGATTGCATGCTGGCCCACAAGCAGCGGCGAGTGACGACTCTCGCCTTACGCTAAGGTTTGAGCTGTGATCTCCTAGTATGAGCCCTTTATCCTGGGGTCTTCATATAGTCCCCTGAAGTAGATAGAATATGGGGTATATGGGAATCTTTTTTTATTATATACCCAAAGCCATATTCTATGTACCTAAGGGGGACTATACTATCAGGGTGGAGGGTTTAGAGTTTTGATACTTCATAAAGCCTAATTAATGGTGCATACTTAGGACCTTAGGCTTACCCTTCTGAAGGGTTTGCTGGGTGCATGGTAGGGATCAGGGTTTGGTCCAATGTGGGGATCCTTTATAGTTCTTGGGGTTTGGGGATAGAGATCAAGTTTAGGGTGTAGAGTTTGTGGCTTTGGTGTTTCAGGTCTGGGGATTGGCGTTGAGGGCTATGGAGTCAACAACTTTTGGGATTTGTTGTTTGGAGCTGACAAGGGCTGCCCCAGTTTTGAGGAAATGTAACAACTTCTTTCCACGGTGTTTCTTGCGGGCGGAGTGACATGTGCAGCTTGCATGTTTGTACAGGCTGTGCCTGGACTGTGAGGGGTCACATGAGCTTGGCGGGTTAGGGAATGGCGTTGGGACTCAGGGGTCCATGATCCACTAATGCTCCACCATACATTAGGCCGTTATTATGAAGAGTCCACTTGAGGATTGCAAGAACTTCATGGTGTGCGGTTCCGGGTTAGCGTATGATTGCTCCTGGGACTCCAAGAAGCATTTAGCATACACTACACCCCTACCTCCTGACTGGAAAAAATCTGAAGGACCCAACAAGGTCAAATGGTGCAGTAAAACTTGCTCGCCCTTAGGCTTTGTTTAGGGATATATACTTAAGGTATGCTGCATATTTCCAGGATGGAGGGCTGTTCTCTTCATTCATTTGCTGATGTCGCTGCAGCAGTATGAAATGCCTCTGGGTGAATACCATCGCCTGTCGTTCTTCATATCACAGTCTAGTATAGTATAGCAAAGTATCGCATAACATTGTATGCCACAGTATAGTATAGCATAGTATAGTGGAATCTCGTGAACGAGCGTGTAATTATAGCACGCGGTAACCCAACTAGATTGTTCTAGTCATTCTAGTTGAAACACAAACCCTGGTGTTGACGTAGACCCCTTCTCTGCGAGGATTGACACACATGGCAACATCAAGGAAGACGACTGAGTGTTGGAGATTAGCAGCTGCAGCGTGAGGCTGAAAAAGCTGGCCGTCACAAGGGCGCTGACAGCAGAAAAATCGTTGAATGTGCCCAAGAGACATCTGTGGCAACAGTCGCATCTCACTACAGATGGATCTACACACTGGGTAGGCCTCTGGGATATGTAATATTTTCTTTAATGGCTTTAATAAGGGACCCTATATATTCATATTTTTCAAGGGATGTTAGGGGCCAACACAGCACAGAATGATAGCTAACTGGGCCTTGCAAAGCACTATGTGCATTTGATCATGTAATTCTTCTCTTGCACCAGCCTAGGAGGAAGAATCAAAGCTCTAATCCAAACTAGGGCGGCGCTTCAACCCCAGACCTCGGATTTGGGGTTTAGGGTTTAGCGTTTAGGGTGTAGAAGCCTCTATGACGGCCACTGTTGATTGGTAGTGCGTACTCTTACGGCTCTCCTGTGTATGAACTCCCAGACGCAGCATTTCTATGCCCCAAAAGGGTCCTAAATCCTAAGCCTTAAACTCTAAATCTTAACCACCAAACCCTACCAACCCGAAAGCCGTACATTCAAAACTGTAGCAAGAAGTCCTTGGGGGGGGGCGGGGGGGCTACACGTGTGCGTATTGAAGGTTCCTGCCTCGGCGGTCTTTCTGTACCAATCTGCTCCAGGGCTCCAGGGTTTAGGGTTTAGGGTTTAGGATTCAGGGTTTAGGATTTAGGGTTTAGGGTTTAGGGTAGAATGTCTTGGAGGTTCAGAGGATTAAGTAACTGCGTAGAACTTGGATAAAGAACTGCGTATGAATCCCCTTGGTGGCATTTCAAGCTTTACCCCAGTTAAAAGAGTTCTAGCCCAGGTTATCAGTAGCTACTAAGTCCTTTGAACCCAATTAGGTTTATGGCTTGGGGCGTACTGTGTTCAAGATGTATAGGGCTCAAGGCTTGCGACTTTAAATGGTTTGGGTCTTCTAGGGTTTGTGGGGTTCCTAGGGTTTCTAAGGTTTTAGGGTTTCTAGGGTTTCTAGAGTTTAGGGTGTTTGGGGTTTAGGGTTTTCAGGGTTTAGGGTGTAGGACGGGGGGACTGGCGTATCCAACACCTCGGGGAGATGGTCTATCCTTTGCAAACCAATCCGAAACCCCATGTGAGCTATAGCCTAAGGGAGATTTTTTACGGGACTATATAGGGTTTAGAATTTAGGGTTTAGGGTCTAAATTCCTTAATGGGTGGTTATATAGGGGATTTTATAGAGGACTGTTGGTGGCTCATGACTGATGGAGATTTTGGAAAGTAATCTGTTTTTGGGGGTTTCCCAACCGTAGGGGTACCAATTTCGGGGTCCCAGCGCTCATTTTCTTTTTTTGGGTGAGTTCTCAAGAATGCCCCTAAGAATTGTGGAGGAGGATGCCCTCATATGTCCATTCCCATCCCTCTATTTCGGGTTCAGGGTTTAGGGTTTAGCTCCCCGCCATTGGTTTTGAGAAGCTCGCAGACATTGCATCTACTACTTTTCTAACTGTCCTGTCATTAGAGTGTACCTGCCACACTCCCTAACCCCTAGACCTGGTACTGTTTTAAGGCCCGGCTGATGTTCCTAACAATTGAGCTATAGTTTACACTCCTTAAGTGGATATATATATATAAAGGATGATTATAGAGCAGAATTATAGGGCCTATTGGGGGACTAAGAGGTAAGACTATACCAAACACCGGCCTAAACTGTACACCCCTAGCTCAAATTCCCTTAACGGCAACCTGTCAGGAGATCTACCGGGGCATCCGACGAGGCAGCGGTGGCTGAGCGGCTACAGGGGGTTCCACAGGAGTGACTCTGTTGATGCTACGAATGAGCTATAGTCTAAACTCCTGAAAAGGGTTATATACGGGATTAAAGAAGGGACTAGTATAGGGGTTATGAAGGGGGATGCTAGGAGTCTAGGCTATAGTTCAAATCTTGGCAGACCTTTGCTGTTACCTTATGACCTTACATTATTGGTCGTTAGGCTTTGGGTGTTACAGGTAATTGCTAAAATCTACCTTTTAGCAGGTTGGCAAGGACAGCCGAGTAAGTCTATTGGATGGCTTGGAGTCTAGGGTTCGGAGGAGCTACATGGCCTTAGCAGCCTTAGCATGCTAGAACACCATTACTCCCAAGTTATAAGGCACAGAGAGTTGTGCAGGATACTTAGAATGAACAGTACACATTCCTTGGGGGCGTATAGGGGTCGTGAGCAGAATTACTTTTGAGTAACTTTCATCGTCTATGCCGCCACAGGCTTGAGTGCTATCCACGGTCAAACAAAGTATAGTACACATAGCAACCAGCACTCTATACAGGGATAGAACTACATGTAGGGACTATATATGTATGATTATGTATGCATATGTAAGGATAAGTAGCCCCCAATAATGGAGAATCAGATAGAGAAGAACATGGAACTACATTATTGTTATTGGCGGGGGTGTGCGGGTTTCACCTCACTGCAGCAGTGAGCCTTAAATCTTCAGCCAAAGCCATGGGGCAATGGCTTGCAGAAGAAGCGGGAGGTTAAGAAACAGCTCTCTGGTGTTCAAACCCTAAAACCCTATAGTCCCCCTTAAGTAGATAGAATATGGGGTAAATGGGGACCTTACTATAATATACCCGAAGCCATATTCTATCTACTTAAGGGGGACTATAAAGCCTAAACTGGGATGCTGGGGAATGGGGGGAGTTTGAGGTGCTGCAAAGGCTAAACCTAAGACCTTAGGGTTGAGGGGTCAGGGTTTCCTAAGCCCGGAGCTTTGTGTAAGATTCCGCCTCTGCGAATGTCATATTCGTTTGTAGGCAAGTCTGATGGAGGCAATCCTGCCCTAGACCCGAGTCTTTGCATATTTCACCGGTTTGAGGGTCCTAGGTGATGGAAGAGTTCCTCCATCAACAGCAGCAGCTAAGGCATTCTCGCTCTTGTTGTTGCCCATGTAAGTGCCATTTTTGATGTTTCCCAAACTAGGCTTCATATTCGCTTCCTTGTTTCTGCATCCATTTTCCCCCAACTCCCCAAAGCCTGAACCCCAAAAACCTAAACCCTAAACCCTAGACCCTAACCCTAGATCCAAAATCCAACCCCCTGGATTTTGTGTTTCACTGGATGAGATAGCAGTCCGCAGTTTGTAGGTTTCCCAGACATGTCCCACTTGCAGCATAATCCCCAGGGTGTAGGGTTAAGGGTTTTATGCTTTCGGGGCCTAAGGGCTACCACAAAGATACCCAACATGGCATGTGTAAGCACTTAGGCCCCTGTATTGCTCTGCTTCTTCGGCCCGTCTATGCATAGGGCTTAGGGCTTTGAATTCCCAAAAGCTTCGTAGGGGCACGCCCAGAATCTCTGTGTGACCTAATATCTAAAATCCAGAAGGCATTGGCTTGCTTTTGCAGCCAGCTCCTCCAAGAGATTCACGTAATCATGAATTCTGCGCTTTCTAAACCCGTGGGGGTGTCTCTAGAAACCCCTAGAGCCTAAACCCTTAACTATCATCTTCTGAGAAATAGACTACACTACGTACAAGTTCAGGGTTCAGAGCGGTTTGGGGTATACGGTATAGGGTTTAGAATTATAGGAAACGAACCAACCCATGCTATACCCATACCGGGGAATCTTGAAAGTTGGGGTCCCCGTATGCCCCAGAATCAAGTGTGTAACTGATCAGATTGGATTCCCCCAAAAAGGGACCCCGCAAATTTTTGGAAGCCTCGATACAGAGCAGAAATTTGAACTTGAGTGAGTTTCCCTGTTGATTAGCATAGATCTGAATTCTGGAAAATTAGAACGACCTCGCTCGACCTCCTGCTAGCTGATCTTTATAAGGCCCTAAGGGTCCAAGTAGCCAACAGTTGGGTACTTAGGACTCCGGTAATATTATTTCGATCCTACGTTTTGGGGAAAGACGTGAGTATTGAGGACTGGGACCGCGAGGGGAAACTAGCCGCACATTGCTTTCTGTTAGGCAGAATTCTCTTCAAACCTAATGCCTCTGATGACTTAGCCAGTAGAAGGTTTTTAGCGGTTTCCAAGCGCCCTGAGGCTGGACCAGCCGCTGCGAATTTTTTAAAAACCTACAAAACTATTCTATCCCAAATTATTCTACGCCCCTCCGCCCTAAACCCGACACATTATCCACAGCACTTGCTACCTTATCCCTAAGCTCTAAACCCTAAACCCTAAAGCCCCAAAAACCTAAACCCTAAAGCCTAACCCTTACACCCTAAAACCTAACCCCTAAAACCTAAAACCCGTGTGGCGATCTGGTTCAGAGCAAGCTGGAACTTAGTTTCCTGCTTATCGATACGGTTTGGGACGCAGCCAACAATGGCCGCGCGAGAAGTGGATCAACGCTTGCGTGGGATGCCAGGGCCTGAGGTAGAGTGGGTTTTAGGGTTTAGGGTTGTAGGGTTTAGGATTGTAGGGTTTATGGTTTAGGGCTTAGGGTTTTAGGGTTGTAGGGTTAAGGGTTTAAGGAGTTGTATAGGGTCCTTTTAAGAGATGTTGAAGGGGTTGTTTGATGTTTAGGGTTTTTGTATGCTTTTGTGATAGTTACTGTTGTATTACTCTCACTTTAACGGTATTTTTGCTATTGAGGTCACATTCTTGTTATCTGTTTAGGGTACATATTCCGGTGGCTAGCCGTTTCCCCAGCCGACCCCCTATACTCTCCCTAAGCCCTGTTGTAAAATCACCCCCCCAGAAAAGATGTAAGGTCTAGCGCTTAGGGCATAGTGCCAACGGTTGAGAATAGGGATTTTGGATACTGCCCTCATTCTATAACAGTCCCCAAATGGTACCATTATCACCGTTAATATATGACTGTTACAGGTTGGGCAGTCTTAAATGCATATAATCAGATTCCCTATAGAAGGTATTTTTTCCTGAAAACTTCTCAAAAGAAGTACCCGGTTAAACCCTCGGAAAGTACAGAGATTATGGTGGGATTCTGTGGGGCAGGCAGGTATATCATGATTCCTGGGGAGGATTACAAAGCCGCACGGGGTAACCTTCGCAAGGGGCTAATTGCTGTAGGCCCATCAGGTTGTATAGGGAACCCTAAACCCTAAACCCTAGTATCCCAGAAGGATGCTAGGCGCTCAGACTGAGCTCATATGCCTCTTCCCATGATCTGACACCTTTCAACCGTCTTCATAAGGTGCCCTGATGCCCTGAACCCTTAACCCTAATTTGGGGTTTAGGGTTTAGGGTTTACCTTGAACTTATGCCTGAACCCAAAGTACCTTTATCTTTACTATTGGCAATGCTCGTAAGATTTTTCCCTACATCCGAAGATCCAAGCCAGAGGCCCTTAAGCCCCAAACCCCGGCACACCCTAAACACACCCCAAAATGGAAGAAAAACATACCACACACCCAAAATCCTTCGAACATCATCCAAAGCCCCTCCCCCTTTCGATTTCCCTTGAAGACGTGGAACTGAGGCTTGAGCCCCTCCAGCAGCAGGATGGGCGGGTTTAGGGGGTTATATGGTTTAGGCTTAAGGGTTACGGGTTAAGGGATCCCAATGATGGAGAATCAAATGGAAAAGAACATGGAACATGAAATGGAAATTAGCGGTAATAAAGGCATGGCGGAAAAAAAGGCTGTTGTAGGGACATACTGGGGATGTATTACCCATATATGGGGACGCACAGAGATACATATGGGGAAATATAGGGTTCAGGTTCATGAAGCATTTTCAAGAAAGTTGGAAGTTGAAATAAACCCTGAACCCTAAACCCTAAACCCATGGAAACAACATGGGCCACCCAAAACAACATGGGCCCCCAGATGCATGGGCTGCCCCAACATATTGGGCTGCTATACTACAGCCACACGGTTTAGGGTTTAAGGTTTAGGATTTAGGGTTTAGGATTTAGGGTTTAGGGTTTAGGGTTTTAGGGTTTAGTGTTTTAGCGTTTAGGGTTTAGGGTCTTATTATGCCCGCCGCACGGTGAACTGAAGAGTTGCGCCCCAAAACTGCTCGTCTTCTGGCTTTTCAAGCTTCTTTTTTCCGACCTAATTTCGAATGCTGGTTTAGATGGAAAATGGTCCCAAACAGGTAGCGTATTTTGAGGTTAACTCTAGATTACTTTGGTGGTTTTCACAAATAGGGGAACCCTAAACCCTAGACCATAGACCTCCAAATGCAGTAATCCTTATTCATTCCAAGGACCCCCAAAAGGGTAGCCCCAAATTTGGGAAACCCCAAACCCTAATCCCTAAATTCTATATGGCCCTATATCGCCCTTATGTGTACTATATATCCCGCCGATTTTGTGAAACGCCACTGAAACCCTAAACCCTTAAACCCTAAACCCTTAAAACCTAAACCCCTAAAACCAGTTTCTTGTTTCGGGAGATCGGAGGCTTTGGAAAGGCTGCTGTTGACCTGGCTCAGGGTACACCTCTGAATGCATGCCAGAGGGATGTAGATGTAGACTAGGGTTTAGGGTCTAGGGTTTAGGGCTTCGGGTGTAGGGTTCAGGGTTTAGGGTGCGCATTTTCAGTCCTAAACCTCACATCCTGAAATGCGCTTGGGAACAGGATCCAGACATTTCCCAGATCGTGACATACTCGAAGTTCGTGGCGTGTGGCTCAGAACTTTGGCAAGCTGCAGCCAACCTGAGGGGGGGTGGGGTGGCTCGTTTTTTTTTCCCTCCGGGTTCAGGGTTTAGGGTTTTTGTTTTAAGGTTTAGGATTTAGGTTTAGGGTTTAGGGTTCAGGGTTTAGGATGTAGGGGTTTTGGGGATTCTACTTGGAGGTCGAGTAGTAGACAACAGCCAATCATCCCTATAGTTATTTCCTAGTTGTGAACTTGTTAGGGGGCTTAGGGGGCTTGTAGCTTGGTTTTGAGAACTTTTACATCGGGCTTTAAGTAGCAAGGGACCTCCAATTAGGTTTTACCTGGGGGTAGTGTTCTGGGTTCAGGGCCTCAGCCCCACACCCCTCAACCCTAAAACCCTAAACCTCTAAACCCCTAAAAGCGGCTATCAGGGCCAGGGCCCTAGGGGGCCAAGTGATATGGAAGATTCCCAACAGTAAGGGATCTTGTTGGCGGTCCCTTCCATGACTGTTGCACTATGCGGGTGAGTGAATATATATATATATTTATGGGTATAGTATTTTTAAGTGCCCCAGTGTGTTTTGGGCACCATGTATCTGTCATGGTATTAGTCTGTGTATATGTGTGTATGCAATCATCACCATCATCAACATCATCATCAACACCATCATCAACAACAACATGATGATCAGCATCATCGGAATCATCATCACCGCAACATCATCATCCTCGACAGCTTCTGGAACAGGCCTTTCACGTCTCACAGGAGTACCGGCTTCCAATTGCAGCTTTTGCTTGCAGTTGCGAAAGCTTCCAAAAGAACCCCCATTGGAACTTTCATAGCATCCCCAACCTTGGTTTGCAGCATGTACTCAGCCACTTTACCATCCAACTTCTGCTTCTTCCGCATTTGGTCTTTGAGGTTGACGGTGCGCACTTTGGACCACTTGCTTCGGCACCACAGCTTAAACCGGCTGATCTCCAATTCGGCATCATTTGAATGTACACCAGTCGCCAAATCTCTGAAACCTTTCGCATGGTTGCATGCGGACGAAGACAGGTTGAGCTCCTCAGCAGCTTTCTGTGTAGATAGCCAGCCATCTGAAACAACAGTGGAGCCAGACTTGATGTGCTTGCCGATGACGTTCTTCAAACTTGTCTTGCCTCGTGGTTTCTTCGACGGAGCTGCCTCAGGATGCGGAAGTATCTCGAGTGCAACCCTCTTGGTTCCCTTACCATGCGTCTTGACTTGTTTCTTGCCACACTCCACGCCCATCCAAAGCCATCTGGTGCCCTTGCGCTTGTCCAAGGCGGTCCCAGCTTTTTTCTTGGGATGCGGTTTTGCGGCAGGATGCCATACGGTTTTGCAGGCCTTTTTAGCAATGATTCTCGCAGGCTTTTTCATGATGCGGCCAGCTTTCGTGGCCTGCTTGCCAACCATCCAACCGACCTTGCCGATACCACTCTCGTCAACGACAACATGTTCTCCAGGACCTCCAATCCTATAGATTGCTTTTGCATCGACGTATGCACGTATGGCATCATGATATTTCTGCTGCCAGATGAAGATCCTCTGATGACTGACTTCGTGAGCACCGTGAAGTTCTTCTTCTATGGTTTTGATCTTCATGTTGTTCTTCATCATGACAAGAAAGTGCAGAAAGGACATCCAACTCCCAGTTCTCAGAAAAGGCAAAGCTGGTACTTCTGCAGACTTCCGGAAATGTTTGTGACTCTGATTGCGGCTACATACCCAAAGAAGCTCTGTCACGGAACGACCTTGTTGCAGCACTGTTGAAGCCTTGCATTTGGAGCACTTCCAGGTTCGAAGCCAACCAAAGTGCATGTAGACGCATGCTGCTCTCAAGGATTGTGCATCAGCTAGGTCACCCGTGTCAAGTTTGCCATACATGACATGCTTCTGGAATGCAGATGAAGATGCAAACCAGTCCTCCTTAACCTCTTTGCGGAAGGAGTTGAGGTCCATGGCTTTATGAGAGTTCATCTACTTTTACTTGGAGGCACCCTGAGCCTGCTTCGATTGTATTGAACATCATGTTGAACAATGTCAGGAAGCACAATGTCAGGAAGCCCGGTAAACCCCCAGAAGGCGGGGGGCACTTAACAATACTATACCGATATATATATATATATACATATATATATATATATACGTATATGTATATGTGGGGCCCCTCTATGTGGAAAGACCTGCGCAGATCACTTCTTCTACTGCTGAAGCATAAGTTTCTAAACCCTGCTGCCCTGCATGTCCAAGGCCCTGGTTATCTTACTGGGTGTCATTGGTCAGGAGGCGTCTACGTCCTTTCGCATACAATGGTTTGTTTCCAAGTTGTGACCCATACTCATATTATGTGAGCAAGTCCCTTTGGGCAAGCCTTTCTAATCTTCGCACTCCGGATCGAACTAAAGTCTTACCGAATCACCTTAAACTGTAAACCCAGTGTACAGCCACCCTTGTCGACATCATTTCGAGGTCGATATTAACTGGCACTGCTGGGTGTCAAACTGTCAATGTCTCTTCAAACCTCCGAAGCCCCAAATGCTGGGTCAAACCCCGCAGTCTGGCGAAATCTAAAGCCGGAATGCAAGAGCACCTTCGCTGCATTCTCTGAGCCCCGGCCAACAATCCATGAGATGCTCTACCACAACAAACTCGGCTTCTTTCTCATATAGTCCCCCTTTGCTAGATAGAATAGGGGGTATATGGGGATCTTATTATAGCATACCCGAAGCCATATTTTATCTAATTACTTAAGGGGGGCTATAATTTCATGTGAGTCCCTATAGTCGGATTCCTATTCTAGTGCGGCTGTCTACATAGGTCGCTCCCCACAGAAAGATCGTATGACCGTGACGCCGTAAACCCTGAACCCGAAATCTTCCTTAACCCCAACCTCTAATCTCAAACCTCCTCTCACCCCTCCGAACTCTAATCAAACTCCCCACTCCTAAAACCCTCAACCCTAAACCCCTTCCCCAAAACCTTAGCCCAAAATTAGAATCTTAGCCTCCTCGCTGAAGCCTAAACCCTGAAACCTTAAACCTTAAACCCTAAATCCTAAATCCTAAATCCTACCCTAAACCCCGAATCCTAAGCCCTCAGCCCTAAACTCCTTGCCGAGGTTGCCTACTTCCTGCAGCAGGATGGAACGAGCCCCGGTTGGCGGAAGGCAAATATTGAAGGAGCCAGGGTTTAGGGTTTAGGCTTTAGGTTTTAGGCTTTAGGGTTGTCATTGTTTAGGATTTAAGGTGGATACTAGAAGGAACCAGCTGAGGTGTCATTCGGTGGATACTAGAAATCCTGCATGACCCTAGCTACTTTATACCCTGGGAATTATGGTACTATAGCATATTCAGGTCATGCAGGATTTTTTTTCATCAGCAGTTGTTTAGGATTTAAGGTCTGGGGTTGAGGATTAGTCCAGGGCTCTACTAGTATAGTATATTGGAGTTCTATGGTAGTTTCCCAAAATGAGGGGACCCCAATGTAGACTCCAAAATGCTATAGTCCTCAGTATGGGGACCCCCAAAAGGGTACCCCTACTTTTGGGAAACCCCCATATAGGGTTTAGGACTTAGGGTTTAGGCTTTGGGATGAAAATTCAGGATTTAAGGCCCTAAAGCCCAGGGATGTTGGAGGATGGGTTTAGGGCTGGGGTTTAGGGTCTAGGGTTTAGGGCTTGGGGTTTAGGGGGTGGCTTTCTGGGTGGGGATTTCAGGGAGTTGGGATTGAAGGGCGTAATGTAGAAGCTTAAATGCTCATGATATCATCCCTTAATTTACTCCTCTAATCCCTTATAATGCTTGTATAGTCCCCCCTTAAGTAGATAGAACATGGAGTATATGGGGATCTTATTATCACATACCAAAAGCCATATTCTCTCTACTTAAAGGGGGACGCTATACCCAGGACCCTATCTGATGGTTTAGGCACCCACCTGATATGCGTTAACGTGCTGGTGTGCAGTTGCAGCAGCTCATGCGGTCAAGAAAACCTAGCCATACTGTTGATACTAAAAATCCTGCATGACCTTAATATACTATAGCACCATAATTCCCAGGGTATAAGGTAGTTAGGGTCATGCAGGATTTTTAGTATCCACCATGGTTGGGAAAATCCAGTAAGGTGGCTTGTAAGTAATTATTGTTGCTGCTAGTATAACCTGCACCAGTACACATTGATAGCACTATGCACCGGATAAAATAAGCCCAACGCCCTAACCCCAGACCCTGGATCCACCTAGAGTCAAGATTCGATGGTCTGGTCCTGACACATTCCATACTTGAAGGCTGACGGGTGTGCGGAAAGTTGTCGAATCATGGCCCTCTTGTGGGTTACCTTTAGAAATCATGCACCAACAAACAAACTAGGGCCACAGTTTGTCGCAAATCTTCCATATGAACTATAGTCTAAACTCCTAAAAGGGTGTATATAGGAGATTATATATGGGACTACTATAGGGGTTATTAAGGGGGATACTAGGAGTTTAGACAATGGCTCATATGTGCAGGGACATGGCTGGCCATGAATGAGTTCAGAACTAGTGACAGCTACAGTGGCTGTTTTTGATTCAATTGTTTTATCATTGCCCACGAATCTCCATGTAGTCTCTGAATCCCAAATGCCCCTAAACCCTGAACCCTAAACCCTGAACCCTAAACCCTAAACCCCCAAAAGCCCGTCCAAGTCCGTCAGAAACTGGGCTTCCTAGGGCCGATCTATCGACACTGAAATTTGAAGTCTTTCGGAGGAGGTTCATGAGTACAGTCCCTACTAAGTAGATAGAATATGGGGGTTATGTACGGATGATGGAGCAGAAAATGGAAACCACTATATTATAATAGGGTATATGTTGGGAGCATTGTCCCCCTTAAGTAGATCGAATATGACTTTTGGTACTACTGTTGATACTAAAAATCCTGCATGACCTTAATATAACATGGTACCATAATTCCCAAGATATAAGGTAACTAGGGTCATGCAGGATTTTTAGTATCCACCGTATTATCAGAAGATCCCCATATTCCCTGGATTTCATCTACTCTACTTAGTTATGCGTGTAGTTTTCCTGTTCATGACTGCAGCCACCCATGTACCTACAACATCCCTAGCAAATTCGCAGGACCAGTCTATCTTGTTCGTCGGAAAACGACGCCCCTGTGCCCTCTAGGGCTATTTTGCGTGTAGCCGTTGTTCAAGATTTGGGTGGCATTATGGGCTTGAGAGTTTGGGCTTGGGGGTTTAGTGTCTGGGGCTTAGGGGTTTTCCATAGATTTCGGGTTTATTGTTAGAATAATAAGACCAGTCGTATTTTTCAGTTTCACCCATTTTTTTGATAAACGCCCAAAGCCTAAGCCGTAAACTTGATGGTCTAAGCCCTACACCCAGAAACCCCTGAATTCTAAGCCTTAAGCCCTCAACCTTAAACCCTAAACCCCAAACCCTGGACTTGACGGGTCTGAGCCTTGCATGCTATGCTCTAAACAAAAGAGTTTAAGCTTTAACCCTAAGCCATAAGCCAAAAAAAGGGTGCTTCCTAGAGTCAGGCGGGTCCCCAGAAAAAGGACTACAGCATTTGGAGTTGCATTCGGGTCCCTATTTTGGGAAATTATCAAATCCTCAAATCCTAATTCTGAACGCCACACACCCCTTTGAAGATTCATTCTGTGGGTCACGCGTGTCAAACATGGCTTCGGCTATAGGGGCTTGGTGTTTGGGGATTTGAGGGCTTTAGGGCTTAGGGTTTAGGGCTTGGGCCTGAGGGTTTGTTGAAGGATTCGGGTTTAGGGTCTAGGGTCAATTCTTCATTTAGATCCTTGCGTTCTCAGATTACTTGGCCCTGGTATTCAGAGCAACTCCCTATGTCAGTCCATGTTCATTCTTAGGCCCGTGCCCAGTGGCTTTCAGCAGCTTTATGTTATAGAGTTCTGGTGGTCGCTCCCCTAAACCCTAAACCCTAGAGTTGTGATCTGCAACGCATGGCGGCAGCACCTTCGTTGATCATAACATTGCCACCCTGCAACCCTAAACTGTTGCACCGCGAATCATAGTCACCTTGAATGATCAGGGGGCTTACTGAGTAGGTTATACATGGGGGTATACGTCCCCAGATTGCTAGGTACCCCAATAGTACCCTTTTACCCCTTTTATCTTGGGGTCTCCGTATTAAAGCTGAACACTGGGAAAAAGGGTACCCTTATTATTATGGGGTTATTGGGGAGCCTAGATTGGTATACCCCCTCTACAGCTTACCCTACTGAGTCCTTGATAAGCCTTGTCACAAGTATGCTGGTTGGTGATAAGAACATGCAAGCGCGCAACATTCCGGTACACGGAGAAACAGTGAACCCGGTCCAGTCGGGGTTTCCGTCCTGTGAGCCAGTTGATGGACAAAACCTGGCTTGCACCTATATGAGCTATAGTCTAAACTCCCTAAATGGGTATCCATTAGATTCTGTAGGGGACTACAGTAGGGGATACTAGGAGTTTAGAGTATGGCTTATCTACATGAAGCTTGGGAAGTATGGTGCCATAGTTTAGATAGGGTCATGCAGCATTTTGAACTTCTAAGGCAATCAGTCTGTTTCTTCCATTTCCTTCTTAGGGTAGCATCATCCACGCAAAGGTCAGGTTTATCGCTGTGGTTGCCAGCAGTGTTGCCCCGTTTGGGGAACCCTACATTTCATGCTGCTAACGTTGATGCTGCACCATGCACTTAAGGTTTAGGGGTTTAGGTTCACTACTGCCCCCACTCAGCAACAGTTGGATGATAAGTATAATATGGTAATATATATAGCCCTTAATAGGGCCCCTAATATAGATTGTTACTGGGGGGCAGTAGCCAAGGTTTAGGGGTTTAGGGTCTAGGGATCCAAAGAAGCCGATCCGGCCAAAACCCTGAAACCGATACTGCTAATTGAGGCGCTACCCCCTAAAGCCTAAGTCCACACGCCTGAACCAGGAGGCTGTAACCCAACTCCGCGGGATAGTTATGACTACCTCACCCCCAAAGTGATGACTTCTAGAAATGATACTAAAATGCCCTAAACCTTAACCTGGCCTACTCTAATCTTGCCATTAACAGGTATCAAATCATAGTCAAGAACCAGTTCAGCACCAGTGACCTGATCGACAACCTGACTCTTGGCTGGAAACTCCTACCCTCACCCCTAAACCCGAACCCCTAAACCCTAAACCCTAAACCCTACAACCTAAGTCCTAAAGCTTAAAGCTCTCATCCCAACATCCCTCAGCCAGTGCTTTAACTGAACTCCAGTCCCTCAAGATGATTTGGATTGCAGGGTCTCGGGTGTGCGCAGGATTTTAGGGTGCTGTGGGTTTTTTCTTGGTTTCAGTTTTGTTTTTAGTGGGCTTTTCGTGCTTGCGCTGAGAAAGTATGCAAGATTCCAAGTTCCAAATGTCCTACAATCTAAACCGTAAATCCGAAATTCTAAAGTATCATTTACTTTGGAGTAAGTAGCTGGGGCAGTGACGACCCACTTGTGCAGGGCCAACGTCAACCCGAGGGCCCTAGAGGTTTCGGGTTTAGGATTTAGGATTTAGGGTTTAGGGTTTAGGGTTTAGGATTTAGGGTTTAGGGTTTAGGGTTTAGGATTTAGGGTTTAAGGTTTAGGGCTGCTCATGGATCCCCAACCACCCTCCTCATACTACTTGCCCTTGAGTAGGCTTGTTTGGGGCTAACCCTGGCCAACCAAGGGGAACCTTGGAGGGCCCTGCATGGGCACGATAGACTTAGGGAACTCATGATGTAGGTGTAGACATCTTTAAATTGATCTCGAATTTCTCTTCGCGATGAAGCGAGGTATTCAAAGTTTATGCTTCAGACGCCTCTTATGTGCACTCCAGCTTGTTATAACTCTCATCATAGGGACCGCTAACAAGAACCGCCTTGAACCCTAAACACGGAAACAACCTCAAGCCTCCCCCCAAACAAAAAAATGCAAAAAACAAATCAACTCGAGCCGAAGGGTCCCACAACCAGCTGTCATCGGTTGGTCGCCCAACCTCCCTCATTTGAACCACCGCCCAATAGCAGGTTTAGGGTTTAGGAGTCGGGTTTTGGTTTAGGATTTAAATTTTTGGAATTTAGGGCTTTAGATGTAGGATTTAAGTTTTAGGGTTTAGGGCGGGCCAAGTGGGACGAAGGTTAGGACTGATACCTTTCAGGCTCTCTGAGCCCATGGCAGGCTACTAATAAGTCCATCAGTCATTGACTTCCCCAGAAACCTGGGCGCAAACTTCTGAAAAGGCCGAGACCCATGCAACAACCCTCAGAGTCCAAGTGCCCGAATAGCAACCCCTAATGAATCCTAATCAACCCTAATAAGCCTTCATAAACCGTAATACACCCTAATAAGCCCGAATAAGCCCTAAGCCTTAAAATGCAAGGCATCCGGAGTGGGAGTTGGATTGCTGGCAACCGAGAGATCCTGCTCTTCTTCCCTTTTTTCGTGTGCAAGTTTGCTATGTGGGGCTTGTTAAAAAGATGTGGTCCCTTTTTGGGGTGCCCAAAACAGTGGAGGCCATATCATACTAAGGACCCTTAAACGAACTATAAGTTTGGCAACGCATTTGTGAAACTGGGGGCCCTGATGATGGAATTTTTGGGTGTATGCGGGTCCTGGTTTATGCAAATACCCATACACGATTCAGGCCTAAACCTTAAACCCTAAACCCTAAACCCTAACTAAACCCTAAACCCTACACGATTCAGGCCTTGTTCTTGGTGTAAACATGCGAAGCGAGAGTTTGGGGTCTGGGTTTGGAAAGCCATTGGAAAGCTTTGGGCTCACCTACGAGGCTCTCATGAGGTTTTTATACATGAAGGGCCTCCATATGAGCTATAGTCTAAACTCCTTAAGGGGGATTATATAAGGGATTATATATGGCAGTATTATAGGGGTTGTTAAGGGGGATACTCGGAGTTTAAACTCTGGCTCATATCCCCCCAAAACCTAACAAAGATTTTCAAATTCTCCTTTTCCGCACCCAGGTCAGAAGAACTACATCTTCTACAAGATTGAGGATCCGTCGCGGGCCCAGAGGATGCAGACAACCTTGCGCCCTCAAACCTAAACCCTAAGGCCCTAGACCCTACTTCAATGTTAGGCCTACTTACCTGGATCAATGGTAGGGATCCTTTCTATTTTTTTGGGGTATGGGATTTCTTATATTCAAGTAAAACGGATCCTTTTTTTTCCTAGGCAAATGTGGGCTAAGTTACCGGTTTAGGGTGATTCAGAGAGGTTTAAGGCCTGGTCGCGCCTGAGCCCTTCCCCTCTCGGAGTAGTAAAGGTGGATGAGGGTTTAGGGTTTAGGGTTTAGTGTTTAGGTCTTAGGTTTTAGGGTTTAGGGTTTAGGGTTTAGCGTTTAGGTCTTAGGTTTTAGGGTTTAGGGTTTAGGGGTTTAGGTTTTAGGCCTGTTTTTGCAACTTGCACCCTGAACCCTTCACACTAAGTCATCCGCAACTACCTATTGAATAGGGCCAGCGTGCAATTTGGAGCTTAAGGACCAGGGCTTGAAGTAACAACGAAGCAATGGTGGCAGTGATCATAGCGGAAGTATGTACTGCGCAAAGAGACGCGACGCGTGGCAGCAGTCACAATACTGATCATGCTTGCAAAGCAGCATGGTAGCTGTACTGACAGTCACAACACCAACAACAATAATTGCCACGAAGAATCGTAATACTAATACAAGAAATAAGAACAACAATAGTAACAATAATAATGTTAATAAAGATAATGATGATGATAATACCCTAAACCCTAAACCCTAAAAATAACGATACTCACAAAGCAACATATCGGCGCCGTTTGGGTGTGTTGCGGATAGCATGCTCAAGCGGCCCAAGCAACACAGGCCCACGGGCCAAATCAGATGGTCTGGGACTACTATAAAGGTTATTACTGGGTTGCTGTTAAGGAACTTAAATTAAGTTACTATATTGGGGAAACCCTATTATTTACGATATATACCCATTATGGTAACTTAATGTAAGTTCCTTTACAGCAACCCAGATTAAGTTGGATACTTGGAGTGTAGACCATGGCTAACACGATGGCGTGTATGAAAAGATCCTGCATGACCCTATGTAACAGATACCTTTAAAATTTACGGCTTTTTGCATACTCCGACCGTGCAGGGTCCTTGGTATCAAAAGCTGTTCCTAAACCTCGTGAAGACGGCTGAACGCGTCCTTCTCTGTAGTAAGAAGAAATCCCTCGTTATTGTCGTTTTTGCTTGATAGTTCTTTATACCTTGAACCCTAACCCTAAACCCGTAAACGCTAAACCCTTAACTCTGTCCTCCGAAGATTCAAAATGATTCCTGAGAGATTGGCGTCTAGGGGTAAAGGATATTTATGCTGACGCTACAACAAAGCACCATTATCAAGCACCATTATCATCCCCGAAAATCTCCAGGGTCCCTCAGGCCCCCCATATATGAACAAATTCACGCATGTGTTAAGTCTAAACGGTCCAAGTCCCCTGAACATCCAGTCTCGAAAGCATCCCACTTTTCCATCTGATTTTACATATTCCATTCCGTTTGATTCTCCATACTTATATGTTTCGCCATATACCCACCTAGCCTAGGCCCTAAACCCTAAACTCTATCTTGTAATATTGTGGATGCTAATAACCTGCATGACCTTAGTGCTCTAGTCCCATAATTCCCACCCTAAACCCTAAACCGTTTAGGGTCCCTAAGACCAGGCAGATATTTCGGACCTTCAACGTAAATCCCTAAGCCCCAAACTATGTCCCCACAGAACCCCTATGTCTCCCATATCCCCTCTAAATGGACCCAGGACTTTTGTTGTACATGTGCATATGTATGAGCCCCAAGCCCAAAACCCCTAAATCCAAAAACCCTAAACTCGTAGACCCCTAAACCCTGCACCCTAGAGCCTAAACCCCTAAGTCCCTAAACCCCAAACCCTAAAAACCTAAACGCCTAAGCCCCCAAACCCTCAACAAGTCTATGATTCCTAGCTTCAGTTACTATAGTCCTTATTACAGGGACCTCCAACATGGTACAAATAATTTTGGGAAACCCCCGTTTATAGACCCTAAACCCTAAACCCTAAGGGACCATAATTTTGACAAGCACTCATTTACAGGTCAAAGCAGATCCGCGGTCTATGGTTCCACAATGATGCGGAGCGCGTGAAGATTGAGAACATGCTTGAGCAGACCATGGTACCTTCGGCTAAAGGTCAGAGTTTGGGGTTTTAGGATTTAGCGATTAGGGTTTAGGATTTAGGATTTAGGATATAGGGTTCAGGATTTAGAGTTTAGGCGTTGGGGTTTAGGGTATGGGATTTTGGGTTGAATGCTTAAGGTACATGGTGAAGTTTGTGAAAACAGGGTGGTCCGCGTTTTGGGTTTGGGCCCTAAACCCTAAACCCTGAACCCTAAACCCTAAACCCTAGGCTTGGGGTTTGGGTGCTAAGAGTTCATGTTCCAAGGGCTTAGGCCTTAGGTTTTAGGGTTATAGTCCCCCTTTAGTAGATAGAAAATGGGGTATATGGGGATCTTATGATAATATACCCAAAGGCATATTCTATCTACTTAAGGGGGACACTAAACCACCCTAAACCCTAAACCCTAAACCCTAAACCATAAACCCTAAACCCTAAACCCTACAACCCTATGACCCTTAAGGGGGATTATAAGAGCTAGAGCTTCTTTGGATGCTTGGAGATCGTCAGGGGGCTTTTTCAATGGGGTCAGGGCTTTGAGAGTTTGGGCTGGTGGATGAAATCTTGCCTCACCCTGTTCAGGGTTTAGGGTTTAAGGTTTAGGGTTTAGGGTTTACGGTTTAAGGTTTAGGGTTTGGTCCTGCAAAGCTTTCTTCATCAAGAGATACCTACAACCCTGGGTCCTTTTCAGATGTAACCCCCCTCACCCACTAATCGTGATCACAAGGGATAACAGTAAAGAAGCTCTAGACCCTAGACTTTGTTTTCTTTTTACACCACTGTTAGTGGCCAGCCAGCGCCTCTTAAAGGAATGAATACAGAGTACAAAGCGTGTGCTAGGAGGTCCATGGGCAGTTTTAGCTGGGCTTCAGTTGGATGGTCATAATTTGTCATGACTTTATTCGGGGTACTCATCCCCTAAACCCCTAAACCGCAAAACCCAAAACCCCTAAACCCCTAAACCCCAAAAACTTGATATTGGACTCATGCGGGTCGATAGAGCTTTAATTACTGCTCGCAGGAATCCAAGTTTTAGCCTTGCCTTCCATTCTTGCCGTTTCTGCCTTATGAGTGGTATTTTATTCGGGGATACTATGTTACCCAATATAGAGTAAGATTATATCCTCCTTTGGGGTATAGTATTTTATATGAGGAATCTAATCTTACTGGGTTCAACCACCAAAAAACACTACTCTTATGTAGGCCTTTAGTTTAGGGCTCCCATTTGGTAGCTCCCCAGCTGACATTTCCTTAGGCCGCACAAAGTGCCGTAGAACCCTATTCTACGTAGCAACGCCTCTGTAGGACAATCTCTATAAGCCCCGCCTGCGGCCGTTTCATGTTCGACTTTCTTTTCCATTTGACGGGGCCCCATAATAAGCTTCTACATTTTCCTATATAACCCTATACATTATCGTTGTCACTTAATTCTCAGCTTTCTCTTTTTGCTTCTCCATGGTTGGTACTTATTTTGGCGCCTGAAATATATCAAAGCCTCATAACCGTATGTTATCCCCATATATCCCCCCATTGAGCCACGTCCGCCTGCTTGAGGAAGAGCTTCGGAACAAGGGCATGGAGGTCCAACCGCCGAAGCAGGCGGTCGAGATGATTCAGGGTTCAGGGTTTAGGGTTGAAGTCTGATGGGAGGTTTTGCTGTGCAGGAGACTTCGTAAGTAGGTCTTAAGTGGCGCTACAAGTCCCCCAATTGGCTAAGCCCCCTGAGCCTCTAAGTAGGNNGACCCTGGGTATAGCAGAATGAAGGCATGGTCACCGAATGGATCCTCACCAAATTTGTGTACACTCCAGGGACACAAACTTGTTTACCAAGGGCCCGTACAGCGTGCTCATATGTCTCCAGAACAAAACGATCTCTATACATTGAAGGAATCCAAGTGTTTCAATGATCCTACTGGGGGCTAGTGG